>VWPU01007993.1:0-241749 GCA_013398955.1 Callaeas wilsoni | reverse complement strand
CACCGGCCCTCGGCTCCTCCCTCTCCCTCCTCCCCGCTCCGCCGCCCGGTCGGAGCTACCCCTACGTTCTCCTCGCCGCCCCCGCCATCTTGGCGCCCCCCCACATAAATAGAGCAGCCCCGCAGCCCGCGCAGGCGCAGCCGGCCCCGCGTCGCTGCTGTTATTGCTCAGCTTCCCCCGGACGTCAGCGCGGCTGCCGCCGCCCACACGCCGCGGGCGCCGGGCCCGCCCCCGGTTGCCGGGGCGATGCGCACGCCGGGCCCGCCGCCGCCTGCAGCCGCCTGCAGCCGCGGGGGCTGCGCGGCGCTCGTCCTCCCGGGGCTGCGTGGGGAGGCTGCGGGGGCCGCGGGGCTGCTGACGGCAAGGTCCGCTGAGGTCCCTAGAAGTCGGCGGCTGCGGATCAGTCACCAGAGAAAAGCCACCCGTGGGGGGAGAGCGGCCGTTCCCAGCCTGAACGCCGCGGACGCACCGTCTCTCGGTGGCATCGGCCCACGCTGAGAGGAACAGAGGACATCGGGGTTTGACAAAATCGTGCCGTACGGCGGGGTTGATCGCAGCTTGTTCCTACAGCAGAGCAGCCGCTGCCCGGGGTGCCGGTCTGCCCTCGGGGGACAGGGAGCTTCTTCAGCGGCCATGCCTGGTCTGTAGGGCACCAGCTCTGGCTGCGGGGAGCAGTTGTGGATTGCTGGGAAAGAGCTGCTCGAGAGAGAGGGCACAACGCAAGGAAGGCAGGGTTTGAGCAGCAGCGAGACTTCCCTCATGAGCAGGAGCTGCCTGCAAATACTGCAAGTGTTTCAGTCTGTCACCACCTACTTTGACAGACTGGTATTTCCAGATGGAGGTATGCCACCAAGGCAATGTGAAGTTTCAGGAAGCTTGTGAACATCATGAGCACTGTATCCTCTAGCTTCATTGGAGCAGAGAAAACGACAGTACCATTTTCGGGGCATTTTTTAGTCTCAGAAATACTAAGTAGGAGTGGGTCTATTCTCATTTTTTAAAATGTACTCATGCAAAGCAAACCACTTACATCTGTCTATTATTTTGGATAATTATAACAGACTATTCTGTGCATCACATTACTCCACTTTTAAAACTACGTGCATCACTGTGCTTGATGTTTTCCTCTCATTGCATAGGAAGGCTTTTGACTTGACTTTTTAATTTCACCTAGATTCCAGAGAAGATCCGTGACACTAGAACAATGTTACTGAAAGTTAAACAGGGAATGGAGTGCATTCCAGAATACTGCCTGCAGCAGCAAGTCACTGGAATGACTGACCCGATCTGAGAAATGTAAACTTTCCTTTTGAAGCTTGAAACTTTGTTGAGCTTTATAGTCTAAGGGACTTGTTTTATCTGAAAGCCTTGCATGTTGTGGTACGACTAGCAAGCTTAGTAGAGGTGGATGTATTCCTCAAATATGTTTCGACTTTCAGCATCATAATAAAATAATTTGGTAGTTGCAGTTGTTCTCCTGTTGAGAATTTCATACAGCTATCTGCTGATGCACATAATAGGCAATATATTTCTGGATTCAAACTGAGTGAGCATCCCTAAGCTCCAGATGTGTGGACCCTGCCAGAAAGATTCTGATTCTCATCAAAGTTTCTGTGTCATCTATGCCATTTAATCCTGTGGTGGTAAAAAGGAGTGTTTCCTCAGAAAAAGAGCAGTTTATTGCACATCAAACAGAAATCTTATGTGGAAGTCACAGGCTCTTCTGCAGCTCTGCTGAACCATCTAATGTAAATCTCCATTCTGTCCTTCAGTCTCCTAACTAAGATATAGGGGACTATATTCAAAAGTAGTCAATGTAGGGCAGGTACTCCACAAGAAAATTAGTTTTACAAGTATCTGAATCCAGTGCTTCATATTGTCTTGTAGTGTAGATACACCTGCAATCATATCTTGGTCAGATTTTTAACATGCTTTTTAAGTAGGAAAAAATTAAGCTGGAAAGGAACAATCATCATCTGACCCATGGTAGGGTTACAGAGAAAACCAGAAGTAGTTCTTAGAAATAGTTTCAGGTGGCCATTTGTTCTGAGATTGCAGACCTTGATATGCCTTTCACATTTAAGGTTACTATGAAATAGTAATTCATATGCCCCCTCTTTCTTTCTCCTAGGAGTTTAATTAGACAAATAAGCCCTCGTATTTCTACATTATCTAACCTCTAAGCATCTTGGTGTGCACATCATATGTTTATTAGGCTTAGTACTTGTTTATGCAACTAGACAAACAGTAGTTCTGGATCTTTGAATTTGAAGTCACCAAAGACACTTTGCTCTGGATCTGAGTATCTGTACTAAATCAAAAAGAAACTTGGCAGCAGATCCAAGCATAGTAGTTACTGGAATATGTTAATGTTACATTTGGTCTAGGATACTAGAACCATTCAGAAAAGCAAAACAACCAAATTCACTAGATTGTAAGCTCTCAAGGAATTTGGTTTTGAATACACCAGAAGAGTTCCAGGCTTGTGCCATTTCAAACAGCTTCAAAGGGAGTTAGATTTGTAATTTATCCTTTTTTTTCCCTGTTTTGCTAACTATTGTGTTCTTTGCCATTAAGCTCCATTTCAGGTATTGTTTGTACATAGTATAATGTGCTGCACTTGTTAGTGCAACACAAAATTTAAAAAGTAACATTTTAAAAAAGTAATTAGAGATGTTTTGCTGGGTACTTTGCTTTCTCTCAGGATATGGCCATGCTAAAATAGTCCAACATCGAATACAGATTCCTTGCCTTTGTATGTTATCTGAAGGACACAGAGAGGCACATTAAGAGTTTAAAAAAAATTAACTGCACAAAGAGCGTAATTTTGAGGTGATATTGAAACTGCTTTTTATTTCACTGGTGAAAACCAATATGAATAGATCAGACAAAGTGGATGCTTGGAACTACAGGTGCTACAGCCACATCAGTGAGCAGCCGTTTGTTGACCTGACTTTGTTTCAAATACAGAAAACAACAGAGACAGACCAGCAAACCATAGAGGCCTCTGCCTTGGTGCAGGTGGGATCCTCCTGCTCTGCTTTGGGCTGGTGTCTCTGTAGCACTCTCATGCTTTTGGGCTATCCGTGTTGGTTGTGGTAGAGTCAGAGCTTACAGACCAGTGCTCGCTGCTCTCCTGGACCTCATGGAAGCCACTGTGTGGCTTCCTCTGGGCTGGACACCCCACAGCAGCAGGCCCAGGATCCCATCAGAAAGCAGAGCTGTCCTTATCATCAGCTGTATCCGTCTCCAGGGAGCTTGCTTTCAGCTTCAAAGGCTGTTACTTTACTTCCAAGAGCTATGAGCCTCTTGTCCTTGGATGGGAATGCAGGAGGAACCATGTTCCGCTTGTATAATAATATTACATAATAAGCCTAGGTGGCATGGGATGGCAGTTTGTCCTCTCCTTGTCTTAAGGTGAGCACTGGGATCTACATTAGAGGTAGCAGCTATAGTGGCCGCCAGCTCATACCAGTGGCAGTCACATCTCCATTGCTCAAAAGTCTCCAAGATGCTTCTATGAGCTTTAGGCTTGGTTGGTTTTTGTTTTGTTGTGGGTTTTGTGTGTGTGAGTTTTGGTTTGGGGTTTTTTTGTGAGAATATCCTCATTTACCATCAGCTGCTTCCTCACTATATCCTTGGTTTCTTATGGTCCAACCATGCATCTTGTTGATGCTTGTGGTTCTTTCACTGAAACTGCTGCCACAGCAGCTGCAACTTCCATTGCTGTGTCAGGAGATGATACAGCTGCAGGTAGGTTGGTGTTTGTGTAGCTTTTACCAGAACTGCTGCTGCATCACAAGAATCCAGTGCACCAACACACCAACAGCATGGCTAGCATTGCTGGTTTTCTGTTTAATGAGGATTTCGGAATTTAAGTGTGCTTTTTTTTTTTTTTTTAAACTTCTCTTCCCTCTTACAGCTTTACTAAGTTGCTCTCTGCCAGATCCAGAATCAAGAAATAAACCACCCACTTTCTTTCCAAAATGAAACACCAATGCCTTTCATACCACTTAGAACACTGATTTATCTGCAGGATCCCTCTCCCTCATATTTTTACTATTGTTGTTAAGTAAAAATACTGTTTCCTGAAGAGTATACCTCTAGCTTTCTCTCCTCAGGCACCTGTATTTGAGAGCTGTTAGCAGCAGCTCTGCCATAACCTTAAGGAGTCTGAAGTACACTTTTCAGTGAAGTAAACTGTTTGGAAGGACTGTAGGCAGGTAGAGAAATGCCCGATTCACTCCAGGAAGGTTACCTGCATTAGCTTCAGGTAATTAGGATCTCCTTTGACAGGGCAGTAATACTCATTTGTCACAATATCAAGGCAGAGGAACTGTGATAATGAACTTTATCCCATACGTTGGTATTTGCTCCCTGTGAATTGCTCAAACCTCACTGGAGAATTTGAGCACAAGAGACACTGGACTCCTCTCCAGAGCTTCAAGAAAAGCTTTGAAGAAACCTGACCAAAAGTGCAAGGTTTTGATGGCAATAGAAGTTTTAAGAATGGCAACAATTTTTATGCAAAAATTAAGTTACTGCTTCTGTAATTGGAAGTGCTTTTTACCCTTAGAACTGGATTTAGGTGCATCTTTTGCTCACTTGTTGAGATGAGGAGTGGTTTTCCAGCACCATGTTGTGTGCCAGGACAACATAAATGGCATGACTATGTATCTTGGAGGTAGCTGATGAAAACAAAATGTTGGCTTTTATCTCACATAAGCTAGAAATCTGGGCAAGTCTTCATGTGAAAGAAGTAAAGGGATTTACAGGAGGGGATGTGTCATGGTAGTGTGAGTTCCTCAACCAAAGGTGGGGGTGTTAGGGTATCTATCATCCGTGCTGTTCAGAAGAATTTTCTCAATGAGAAATTTAAAGCTGACACAAGTTATGAATGACTGGTGATTTTTATGCCCTACAGAACATTGAACATTCTTTAAGTTAATAAATAGGATAAGACTGTTGACTTAGAGGAACCTCAAAGAAAATTCAAAGCCTCAAGTGCTTGGTTTAGATGGAGTAGCAAGTTAGGAAGAAAAAGCAGTGAGAGAAAAAGGAAAGAAGAACTGCATCCTTGCCAAGGAAGAGCAAGCCGCTTGGAGAAGCTGCTGTGGGAACATCTTTTGAGTCCGGAGAGAAGATGAAATATTAAGACATTAACCACGAGCTCTTAAGTAGGTGCATTTACCAAGCAGAACATGTGTCATTTGTTCCTTTGGATAAAGGTAGCAAAAGCAATTGTAACTAACAAGAACACTTACATCTTATTTTTTACTTATTAGTAATTGTTTCTGCTTCTGGTGTCAAGATTTCTTACTGGAGCAAGCATGCAACTTTTGTCTTTAAGCTTTCCTAGTGTTAAGGGTGAACTCAGTAGAGTTTGACAAATAAGCTGTAAACTTCTACTGTAGTAATGATTCCAGGTGGTGTGTGAACTCTGACTTAAATTACATTAATTTGGTGATGTGAGCCCCTGAGATATTTTCTCTGCCAAGCAGTGAATCCCTAGGAAATTCCTCTTTGCAGGTTTACTCTTTACTTGTCTAAGAAGGAAGAAAAAACAGAGGGGAAAAAAAGTAGTTACCTTCTAAGTGATCACAAGAAAATTAAAGCCACTGAATTACCAAGTAACAAGCAATAGGACAAGATAAAGTTGACCTCAAATTGCACCAAAGGGGGTTTCAACTGGATATTAGGAGAAATTTCTTCATCGAAAGGGTTTTCAGGCAATGGAACAGGCTACCCAGGGAAGTGGTTGAGTCTCACTCCCTGGAGGTATTTAAGGGCCGTGTAGATGTGGCATTTAGGGACATGGCTTCGTGGTGGCCAGGGTACTGCTGAGTAAATGGTTGGATTCAATGAACTTAAAGTTGTCTTTTTCAACCTGAACGATTCAATGGTTCTTTAAAATAACCTTTTAGTTGAAATCCTGGAATTTTTGTTTGTAGATAGAAAGAATAGCAAGAAAGTTACATCAGATAAATACAGAAGGGATTTTGTAGAGGAGTACCCAGTAATATGCACGCGTGCGCGCACACACACGCACACACACACTTTTTTTTCCTTAAAAATACAAGTATATAGAAAGGGAGCAGACTTCAATGAACTGGCAAAGAAACTTAAACTGAGGAGCATCTGCCTGTTAGGTGTTGATTGTGACTATCACTTAAGCCATACCTAAGCAGAGTTTAAAATTGAAGAGGAGCTGTCTTTGAAAATAATAGACTTCCTTAATGGCACCTCTTTTATGATTCACACCTGCTCATTTGAAAGTGTAAAAACACCTAGATGTTTACAGAGATTGAAAGGGATTATGTGCTCTGGGGAGTTGTCCCTCACTTTTTTCCTCATTTGCACCATTTCTTTAAAGATACTTGTGGCATGGGATGCTTATCTCCGATGAGAAGCCTGTTCCATCAGGCCAGCACCCCTGGAGGCAGCCGAAGATTACCAGGCTGTCTGAAACTTTGGAGTCAGGTTATTGTCTTATCTTTGTATTGTTGCCTGCCGGTTTTATTCTCCCAATAGTAATGAAAGCCACACAAGAATATGAGTCATGATTTCCCGTAGCTCTGCCACCCACCTGTAACACGAGTAAGGAGGACTACCTGGGTAGGGAGTTTTCAGTTTGAATTGCAATTTCTACACTAAAAGCAGTAGTAATGCTGTTTAATGAGGTAAAAAGGGTCTGGAAATAATTCTCAGAATTACAAAAGGTAATGTGCCACAGATTTGCCCTCGCTCAGGGTTTCTCTTGTGGGTGCTGACCTAGGACAAGACCAACACTCTCGGTGTCCTTGAGAGCAGACTCAGGCAGACTGCTGGCTAGAGGAGCCTTGGTCATTTGCCACGGTGATATTTTCCAGTTTTTAGTGAAATATAAATATTGTAATAATTCTAGGAAACTTATTTTTATTAAATACTGTAATATATTTTAAATTATTATAGTTATTGTTCAGGCAACAACTGTCAAGCAACATTCATCCTCCCAAAAAGGAGAATTTCATGTAATACATATATGAAGATGGCAAAGCAACCTTCTAGACATTATAAAGACATACAACATAGTATTTGGCTATGACCTTGAAGAAATGTTTTTCTTTTTTGTTCCTTCTTTCACTTTCAGACTGATTTTACCAAAACTCCGATTTCCTAACCAAGTTTTTTAATGCCTCTCAGCACTTTGGAAACTGCTTTTACTTATATAAGTTCCACACCTAGGTAAGTGCACATTATTACAGACAGCTGAGGGTGATTGCATAAACAAATTACCACATTTTTAACATTCATACAAGCTTACAATCAGAATAGTCAGAAGCATACTTTGCATGTGCAGTTCAGCATTTTCATACTTCCATGATTTTATTTCCAAGCCAAATTGCCTTCAAAAAAGCAAAGCACATATTTATCGCTGAGAATTAACTACATACTGAACTTGCAGATTCAACACAAAGCTGCTTTTGATTTGCCCCAGCATTAAAAATAGCATCTGAAAAATTACATATGAAAAACGATTTTCCATACATGAATAATTTAAATAGACAAATGAAATTTTATAAAACTATTTTCTTTCCACCTCAAGTTGTATTTTGAGAAGACATATGAGATGTCAAGGTTTTTGAGCATATTAAAACAAGTGTAGAATAGCAGCAATAGAAATGACCATTTTAAGAATAGAGTGGACACTACATACCTGAAATGCTTGTGAAAACAAGCTACATTTTCTGTATAACAGTTTTATTTCAAATGTTATTTTTCTGACCTTAAAAGTATTACCCCTGACACTGGTAAGTAATAGTACGGTCTACTCTTACCTGAACACTTCCTCACTGTTTTAAGAGACTGAGTCATTCTTAGTGTCATGCTGATTTCTAGTCTTCCACAAGACTTAGCGTTTTACAAATCTGAAAATATCTTGCCTCGAATGCCTGTGAAGTGGAAGCGAGGCAAGTCACGCACCGAGGTGGTGCAAGGGGACACAGGGAGGAAGGGAGAAGGAAAACAGCAGTACTTTAGCAGCAGTCCAGTAGTCCTGTAAGGCCCATCACATTAATGGGGAGATGGGAAGGGAAAACACTCAGTAGGAATGAGAATGTGCAGAATGAAAAGTGGATGCAGTGATAAAACCTGCTTGAGAATAACGGGCTAAACTGAGTGGGGAGTCTTGTAGAGCTTGCCTCAGAAATTACTTTGTTGTGACTGGAAAATAACTCTTCTGCCTTTAAATGGTGGGGAAAACCACCACAATTTTATATAGCCAGCTTCTCAGTTTGTTCAGTAATGACTAAGTTCAGCACATGTGGCATCATGAATAAGTCAGACGAAAGTAAGACCTGGTAGAATGAAAACATTAGGATAATCACCACTATGGGAATATACCAGGCAGTTTATGACTTGGTTTATCAGGTTTTGTAATTTAATTTTTGTAATATTTTCTTAGAGACAGCTTTCACTCATGGATTCATGAGACACAGTGACATCATGTGATGTAAGTTAATTCACCAGCTCTGCAAAATAGGATACTGAGTTTTGTCACGTAATGGCTTCCCATATAATGGCCTCAGCCATTAATGTAAGGCAAGAAAAAGACTACAAGGAGATTTAGAGTAGACATGCATAATGATCCCATCACACTTAAGAAGGACAAAATCATCAAAGAAAATTATAACTGTTCAATGAGCAATGCAGCTGTTGGAATCGGAGCATGGTTCTTTTCTACATGATGCAAACAATGTCAACATTATTACCTATGCTCTTAAAATGTCACCTTATATAATTCTGCACTGCTGCGTGTGTTTTTTCACAAAACTGACCACACAGACGTTGCTTACAGTGATCAAGGAGCAGATGATGGAGTCTAAGGCTCATCCCTCATCTCCAGTTAAGGACTAGCTTAAAGTGTGGTTTAAGGACTGCAAAAAACTCAGTGCAGCTCCTAGGTTTATGGAAGTGCAATTCGGACACAACAGCATACATAGTATCCCACATTTTAGTTGGATTCAGCTGTATCTGAGAATCACTACAAACTATGAGACAGTGTATTTCCTGTTCAAATAACTGGAGACCCAGAGTCTTGAAGATGTATTGTAAAAACTTATTAAAGACCATTATTTATTTTACTGCATTATTTTAAATTCTCCTAAAGAATTACTAAGAATAATACAATGTAGAGCAACTAAGCACAATTCAATGTGTAAGCATGAATTGAAACAGAAGTTCTCTTTTTATTTGAAGAATACACTGTGTCTTCTCAAAAGTCACAGCTCTTACTAAATATAGACATTACTTTTATTTTTAGATCTCTAAATAGATGCTAGTGTAATTCCTCAATTAAGCAAGACCTATAAGGAATTTAGGAGCTGTCCCTTGCCCAGAGATGTGAAATGCCTGCTTTATTTGTTCCAAATGAAAGCTTAAACTCTGCAAAGTCAAAGGTAACCTTTCAGTGTGTGGCTAAATGTGATTGCAGGGCCAAAAAAAGAGTTGTTTCAAATTCTGCAGAAGGACTTGAGCAACTGAACTCTATCAGTCTCTCTGGGATGCTGAAAGGCTCATCTAATAAAGAATGAATGGGAAGTATCTCCTATGACATGGATCTTTTAGAAGTTTAGCTGAATATAACAATACCCCAGTTCCTACAAGTGCAATACATACATTACTGATGTCATATACCTCATTTTAAAGAATAGCATAATACAGTATCTGTAAGGTACATGTTAAATAAGTTGAGAATAACAAATGACGAAAAGCAGCCATCAGTCATCAATAACAATGTCTTGGGGATCCCGGAAGTATGGAGGATCCAACATACCCCTTGATGACCCAGATATAGCTGTAAAATAGCACTAATACACAGCTACAGAGAAACAGACTAGTAATTAGTGGGGATAAGATAGTCATGCAGAGTGATCTGCATAAGCTGGAAAATGGAGCCAATTTGAAAAAAATGTATTTTTGTAGAACAAAAGGCAGGCTGTCTCCTCCAAAGGACAGACTGTATTCTGGAAAATACCAGTTCTGGAAAAGCCCTAGAAGTCATGTCAGACTCAAGAACCAGTTTAATGCAAGGCTCCTCTGTGATAATATGGGAAAAAGGGTGAATGCAGTCTTTGAGTACCCATGCAGGAGAACATGGAGCAAGCAGCACTATGGAGAAGCATATTCCAATGTTACATACAGAGATAAATTATGCCCAGTGCTAAACAGCCAATTGCCAGTTTTCCAGCCTGTGAAACACCTTTACAGAGGAAGCTGTCTTTCATACAAACAAGAACTGACTTGCTGCACTTCATGCATACCTAAGGATGAAAAAAACCCCCAAAACGCAAGAAAACCACCAAAGAAACCAAACCAAACCAAAGAATGCCAGGCTTTAATGGCTAACAGCAGTGATGAACATTGGAAGAATTGAATATTAGAAAACAAGGGTAAACCAGTTTAATTCAGAATTAAAGTACAATTTCTAAAAAAGCAAATGTGATTTAACCTTTTGAATAAATTTTAAAAAAAAACTATGGATTTTTCATTATCCATCTTCAAATTAAGACTTTTATGTTTTTCTGGCAAATATTTTATGGTAAGTCGAGTTAGTTATTGGATTCAACACTGGTGAAATCTACCATCTTGCTCTATGTAGTGTCAGGCCAGGTTATCTAGCAGTTGATTAATGACTTGATTTTAAGGTTACTGGTAACACTTTCATGCAATTACCTGCTTATTCAATGACAATATAATAAATTGAAAGGGAAGAGGGAAATCTGGAAACTTCAAAAAGAGTGAGTGGAAGTTACTTCTGGAGATAATACAGAGGAAAAATGGTTAAAGAGTGAACCAGTGGGCAAAATCTACGTGTTTTCTTCGCTCCCGTACAGTGAAGCTACAGATAGCAACAGCCATTTAGGTAATTGTTTACTTTGTGTCCAACTACCTAATAGCCAAGTTCCTCATTCATGCTTAGACAGCTTTCTTATGAAGATCAACGAGCCAGCTCCAAGCTGAGGGAATCAGATAAACCTAAATGCCTGCTACAGTCCAGAGCTGGAACGTGACATGACTGTTCTTTCACAGTGAACTTGCCACCTCCAGTTTAATTCACTTAGATGTTACTGTCATAGCTGTTGTTCAGGTATTAACAAGTTTAATTCAAGGTTGACTTTCTTATCCATCAGGAATGGGTCAGCACCTAACTAAAAGCAGTTACACGCTGTTTGGGGTTTGGCTTTCTCTACTAGTCACTATTAATGCTATGACTGCTAGCACAGTACCTTCTGTGCATTCTCTGTAGCTTATTTTTCCAGAATCAGATGTTTATTCAGAGTATAAGAAATAACTGTAATTTCCATACCCTTCCTTGAAATTATAATGATGCAGCAATTTCTTTCTGCCTTAGTCTTCCTTTCACTACATTATCTGAAATGCCACTGTTTCAATTTTATATTCACTTACTCCTGACCCAATGAATTTACCCATTTCCCTGACTCTGCACATGCATTCTTCACTGCCTGCTTGTTCAATAGGTCACTTTTATTGTTTTCCTCCATATCTACCTTCACTCCTAGCCATCCTGTTTAGAGTACCTTGACCCCTTAAATTTCCAGTTTAGGGAAATATGGAAATGGACAGGGATAAAATTTTATCTCTTCTTTACTACCTTTCATTTCTGTATCAGCTGAGGCAACTTCTCATCTCTGTCCTTTGCATATGACCTCAGATTAAACAATAGAACACACATTCTAGATGTATTTCTAAGGTAAAATAAACACCAGTATTTCAGTACTTTTCTTGTTCTGCATTTTAATAGTACTTACTTATCTGTTCTATTACCGAGACCTAAATGCTAAGACAGTATGTAAAATACCTTATTTCATCACTGCTCAAGGCAAAACCCTGCAGTCCCCTGTTATATCTTAAATGATAAAAGCTTTATTACCAGTCAATAAAATGCACTGTGCTAAACCCCACGTTATTTAGCATATCAAATATGACATTATGGCTACAGTAAATAAAGGTGAGGTTTTAAAAAACTTCTTCCCTGGTCACAGACAAAAGAATTTTAAATTGGCCCGCAAGGCCTTATGCTGCAAAGCCATCACACTTATTTCAGAAGATTCAACCAACATGTAAGATGGTCTGTAATGGATTTGGATGCTCTTCAGCTCTCCTGCAGGTTAAGCTTCAATAAAGGCAGTAATTAGATACATTTAACATCTGCTACAAAGCCACCAACATGATTTTTTGAAGCTTTGTACTAAGATTCATAATTGTATTCCCAATCTCTTTCCAAGTTAATTAAACTGAGATGGAAAAGAAAAATGCCGTTCACAAGTGAAAAGTGTTTTGTAACTGCTTTCAGTGAAAACACTGCTCTTTTCACACCTCTTTTGAATGAGTGTAACATTGCCCTTGCTGGAAGGCTTATTGTTGCTAGTGTGATGGATCAGTTTCTAGATTTAAGTGCAAGTAACCACAAGTACCAATGTACTTCTAGACACCTGAACGATGATAACCCGCATTTTTCGCTTAAAGCAGTACAACCAGACACATTATATGGCAGAAAGGTGTGCCTGTTCCACATAGACCCAACTGCCTCAGTTTCAGCAAACTACCATAAGATCAGGACCAAGCCATTGGTTTGCCCTTGACTGATTAATGAACATGCACTTAACAACCAGCCACAAACCTGCCCTCTTCCACAGCAAAGCAAATATACTACTTCAACTTCTGCAGTATAAAGCAACACAGACCAATCAGACATTCAACTGTAGATTCAAATAAGAGCTTTAATCAATGCACAGACAGTAGAGATATGGTATTCTAAATTCTCCTCAAAAGATAAAAAAATACTTCTTAAGTATTTTACAGATTTATAAAATGTAGTTTCCTTTTACAAATAATATACAAATTTTTTTACTAACAAATGTATAACACATTTTTATGTTACAACTGTTGCCTTCTTTTAGAATTATGTATTCCCTGAACTGTTCTCCTTAAAAAAACAGGAGAGTAAAATAAATCCAAAAGTATAATGATTATATTGCTCATGACAATGGTAAATGCTGAAGAAAATTATTCAAAAGATCTTTTTATCCATCAGATTGCGAAACTAAATAGATTTCTCATGTGAACTATATTAACATGAATAAATGTTTTGAGTGTTAAATTTCAAAGTGAAATTGAACAATACAGTCAGTCAAATAAGTCTCCATGCTCTGAAAAAGATGGTAAGAGAGAAAACAATCCTTACAGACAAAAAACCCCCCAAATTAAGGTTTTGGAAATTGAAATTCATCCAGAAAAGGATACTCCTCAGAATATGGTTTGTATTTTACCCCAGACAGGTAATCTATAAAAGTCTTAATGGAGAGAGACTTTTCACAAGGGCATGTAGTGACAGGACAAGAGGGAATGGTTTCAAACTGAGACTACATTTAGCTTAGCTATCAGGAAGAAATTCTTTACTATGAGGCTAGTGAGGCACTGGAACAAGTTACCCAGAGCAGTTGTGGATGGCCCATGCCTTGAAGTGTTTAAGGCCAGGTTGGATGAAGCTGTAAGCAACCTGAGCAGCTCTGAGTGAAAGATGCCTGCCCATGGCAGGGTGGAACTAGATGATCTTTAATGTCCCTTCCAACCCAAGCCATTTTATGATTATATGATTCTGTGTTAAGCCTTTTGTATTATCTGATACCCTAGCAGTGCCTAGTGGTATCACTGATGCCATCTCTATTTGCCACATTCCATCACTTGCTGAAGTAGGTTTGTCTGAGTCATGTAACAAATTATTCTTCTCCAGCAGCCAGAAGGCTTGCTGGAAAAAAACCCCACCATGCAGTTCAGTAACTCTTGTGGAGGAATCTGGGGAACATTTGAGGAGCACTTTGACTTTGTGGACAGTTGAAATGACTATTGCAGAAATGAAACTTTGAGGAAGAGAGTGGTGCAACAGAAAAAGTACCAATAAAGTTTTAATTTAAAAAAAAAACAACAAAAAAACCACAACAACAACAACTTGCTCAATGTTTTGAATCTCACTGCAGGACCCTCTCCATCAACTGGGTCAACCTGCTTGAATGTCTAAAGTCCTGCAAGGACAGAGATAGCCAGAATGCACAGGAGAAACCAAGACCCTTGTCTTGCAGCCAGACACAGTAGCAACTGACCTGGTTCATTTTGTGACACTGACTTAAACAGGGACTCTGTTCTCCTTGGCCCACTTTTTCATGATGCGAACAATGTATTCTACTTGAGAATTACCAGTGCTCTTCAGAAGGTGCAGTACTTCCCGCAGAGTCTCTCTACAAAGGTGAAAAGCAAAGATTTAAGTGAGGGTTAGATAATAAACTGCTCACATCAAACCAGTTCACAAAACACGGGTCCTCTAAGACAGAGAGGTCCATTCACCTGCAGTCCTGGAATAGGTTAAAATGCACGCTAGATGCGATCCCAGAGATAAAAAAAGCAACCAACAAAAAAGTCTTGTATACAATTGTAAAGAAATCATAAGTTTAAAAAAAAAAATCAGCAAAATGTAATCAGTTTAGTGTGTGCCTATGTGTGAATTTATATATATACACTCACTCTTGCAAAATTGTTCCCCAGAACAAACCAAACTTTAAAAAATCTTTAATGTTATTTTCTAGTCTTTAGTATGGCAACATCTAGCTTAATGCTGCCAAAGCACTTTACATGTAACACAATACACATAAACACAAATAACATGGAAATCAACATTCCTAATAGGATAAACCTATTACTATTAAACTTATATAAATCCTGCTGCAGTTTGCCAGCTAGTTTACACTAAGAACTTAATTGCCTGTTTTTAAAAACAGGCAAGCTATGTGTATTCTACTGCATCTGCTGCAGTGATTGCTAAAAGGACACTTGAAAGGTATAGTAGTTAATGAGATTATTCCAGCAGAGAAGTGAATAGAAGGAAGGTGTAGAAGCCAAGATACACACCTACCAGTCATGCAGGAAACAGCAACTTTGGCCAGAGGACAATGGCCATCTGGCATCACAGCAGAATATTCACAAGGGAGCAGTTCTTAAATACAGCTTCACTACTCTCTCTCATTCCCCCATCCAGCAAAATGGGCGGAAAACAAAATTACCAGTAGCACAGATGATTTCCTTTAAGCTTTCACCAAATAAGTATATTTGTGTGACATGGTCAGTGTCTTCAGAAGGCAAATTTTAATGAAAACACAGTCTCATCTATTCTTTGTTTAGAGAAATCGTGTCCTTCCTACAGTGTTGAGTAAATGTTTCCTTAGTTGTGTATATGCACCTTAAAATGTCATGTGATAGTTTTCCACTCTTACACCATCAACATGAAATGAGGTTGTTTTCCCCCAGTTCATTAACATACTACTACACTTATAACCTAGCTTTTCCTAGTATGATGGCTAAAGTATTTTGGCATCTTATACTCCATAGCATTTCCTGGTAAGTTACTCTCTACCATATATTCTATAACTGTAGGTGTGGAAGATATGCTTCAAGCTGAAGACTGCATATGGAGCCTCTGGACAGAGTGTCTATTCTCTGAAAGGTCAATAAAAGACTGGAACATGATATGTAGCCCTAAAGCTGAGATTATGATTCTGGCTTACAGCTAGCTGAAAATAGGAAAAGAGCAAAATAAATTCAGATACAACTCAGAATACTCACTTTGCTTCTCGGCCAGCTAAGATCATTTGAAATACACCCACGCAAGCACCTCTCTTGCCTTCCCAGTATTCAGGATTATTGTCCAGTCTCTCCAGAACATCAAACGCTTTGGCTGAATAGTAAAACTGACGCATCTGCACAGAAAGTGAAACATTATTCCTGACCACCTTTCAGAAGAGGATTAAAAACATCGAGCTCAGTTTTCTGAAATCAGCAGTAAGTTGTAGAAGCAATGTGTGTTTTCCTGTTTTTCTACCGGCAGCAAGTGACACAGAACAAGGACATTTCAGCTGGGGAAATGGGAAACAGGTGGCGTTATAACATCTTTTTTTGAGGTGCCCTTATCTAGTGTCATACCAACTATACCAAAACCCTTGACAGAATATCAACCTCCAACTAGTCCAGACATTTGAAAATGAAACCGCATTTCCTCATGTAGACATGGCCACATATTTGTTTATCTTCTGGGTTTAACTTAAATTTTTTTCTTCGCTGCTACAGTACAGTACAAAAGAGGATTCAGTGACTCTATAGTCCAAAATTTTTCTTAGCATAGGAAAATCCAGTGTGTACCCTATCTTTTCTGCCTTAGATTCTCTGCTTGTAATTGGGGACCAGAAGCAAGTTGCTTTGCAAAAGTCAATGCAAAAGGAGTGGCCAGATTAACTGTGGTTTTTGAAGTCAGCATATCTCATGTGGGCTGTATGAGTGTTCTGCACTTGGGCAAGCCTGAAGAGCAATGCTGTTTGTGACTAGCATCTCCCCATGAGAGATCACAGAAGGCAGACTGAGCACAACCTCCCGTCCTTTGCTAACTGGAAGCCTGCAGAGAAAAAAGTGCAGGCCGTGGGAGCTACATTTGGAAACCTTAGTCAGAGAAACACTGGTACTACAGGATGAGTAATAATTCTCTTTTCTTCACATAAATTTTGATTTTAACCACTGGTGACTGGCAAACACTTAAATGGATGGGAATAAAGATAGTGAGTATGAACAGTATCAGACGTGTCAGCTAAAAAGAAAAATTTGAATACTGATCTATCCAAATTAGTATCTGATCTAGTTCCATTTAGCAGGTACAGGTTTAATGTTCTCCTTCTATCTGACATAAAACTAGGAAATACTTCACCCCAAGTAATGTGCTGTTCCTCATATGGACAAGATGGACTACTGCATAAAAAGCATCAAGAAATTAGCATGAAATCCTGCATGCCAGCTTCCTCAGTGAACAGCTTCTATCAGCAGGGCAATGAGGCATCCAGATATACCAACTCTCGGGACACTGTTGACCTTGTTCCATCCATGCTCATTCTGTTTTCTGTTGAGCAAAGCCTAATGCAACTGCCTTCTTAAGTTACATCTCTGGGGCAGTCTGTGGACCTCCAGTATAATGTAATGTTTCATAAACAACTGAAAAATGCCACATAAAATCAAACAACATGTACCTTGCGATTTAGTACAAACAGCTGCTAGTGTAGAAAGACAAATTACAATATTAAAGTAACAATTTTGGAGTAGTCATTTATGGCCATATGTAGACACATAATTAGGCTGAAAAATTTAGTTCTATAAATGCAGCTTTTAAGAGCTGTAGGTAAATCCAAAATGTGGAGCTACTTCTCCTCTTCAGGACAAGAAGGTTTTGAGAAGAATTTAGACAAAGCAATCAACTGATTTAAGTGAGACTTTAAATGATCTAGAGAGAGATTTTACATGAGGTCTGATTGTCAACTGCTTTCACAAATTGCATATACAGGAAACACCAGAGGCAAAGCCACTTGCTTGAGCAACTAGACTTTTAGGGTGAGATGGTAACTGAGTACTTGAAAGATGTACAAGAGATAATTCCTTCAGTTTTAGAATAATGCTTTTGAGATCACAAGGAGTCTCTCCCATTGCCATTACAAGCTTTAAGGAAAACATAATACTGTAAAAAGCAGCATGAGGCCTCTTGCTGAATCTATGCTAGATTTTTTTCCTTTAAAGTTTTTTGTCATTTCTACTCATAATGAATCCGTAGTAGGAGAAGCAACTGTTATCATTATTGATAGCTCAAGCATGAAGTAATTTACCAAAGTTTTAATCAATGGGTTCTCTACCAAGAAGGCCTGTAGGTTAAAATACTGACTAATCCTTGCCAACTCAATCACATTATTAGACATCCTGCTGTTATAAAAGAAAGTTCACTAGTGACGACAATGATAAAAAGTATTGGAAAAAATGACTGTTGGTACAATCACTGAAGTAACGTCATACACTAAGCTCTAAAGAGAAAACTCACTCTGTAACAATCATTCGCAATGAGCTGCAATAGGTTAAAGGAGTCCCCTGAGGTCTCCATCTTCAGATAGAGCTTCCAGGCCAGTTGTGGTTTCTTATTCATAATATCTGCAATAACAAAAAAAAAGCTGGAATTGTGAAAAGAATATGCCATGCACAATATTCAGTGGCAGGTGGAACAGATATTCCTGTATTTCTTTGTTTAATGTAAATGCATGCCTCAGCCATGAGCATGAGGCTGGGAAGGGAAACTTGTCCTTATCTTCTGCCTTACTAGTGATAACAGCCAATTCAGCAGAGAATACCAATGTCAAAAGGAATAATTATGATGTTTACATCTTAATTTATATTTCACAGAGACGCAATAAGAACAACTCTTATGATTTCAGATGTGATTAAGGAACAGAATGGAAAGCATCAGAGAAGTTTTTTATGCAGGACAATGAACTGTGGCAATCCATTTAGATGGTAAGATTTAGGATTGTGTATTCTTACACAAAAAAAATTTTAATTGGAACCAAACTGAGGTCTTTAATACTGGGTGCCCACGTCAGTCTAAACATTCAATTCCCATGATTCTTAACAAATCAAAAGGAGAGGGCAGAGGTTGAAGACCCTCCAAGCATAACAAAACTTGTCATTATGCATTTACTAGAAAAAATGTTTCTAAATTCCTGAGATCCTATGCTGGTTTTAAATTTGCGTATATGACTAGGAGTTTTCATTGGTCTTTAACTTTAAACATCACTGGTATACAGTTAGAAATAAATGACTCTGAGTCTTCCATCTCGATGAGTAGAAATTCTACTAGGGTGTTTAAACACAAAGGTTCTATTTCCTGGCGATAAGAAGCCATTCTCTTGAATCTGAGGTTGGCATTCATAATTCCAGGCTCATTCAAACACTGGGAGAATAGGAAATTAAATGAAGTTTTCCTTTCTTTTTCAAGTCCTAACAGCTGGTCAGAGAATACCTGGCTATTCACACATGGATCACTCTTGCGCTTTTTCAAAAGAGGGACTGTTCAGCTTGTTCTATCTATGTCCACTGTGTCTATACTTATATTGCAGGTAGAATGGGTGGTAATCAACAAAAAACATGTAACACCAAATCACAGAATTTATAGACGCTTCTCATTCAGGAGGCAGCAAGACATCAAATTGGATTTATCTCTCATCAGCTCCAGATACCATATACAGTGGTAAATAGCCAGTTCTCAATTTCCAACACCAACCTATCTACCTAGAGCAATGCAGTTCTGTGCTAATCCAATGTTTTTTGACCTTCACTTCAAGAAGAATTTGGTATAAATGGTACTATAATACTAAACAAAAAATTACATTCTGTCATGCAAAAGGATGCATCTCTGGTACTTTTTGCCCCTTGGAAATATTTCAGCATTGAATTCTTTATGACTCAATCCCTAATTGTACTCTGACATTAATGTATTATAATGTGATCTGTTAGTGATTTACATACATGACACAAAAAGATAGTTATATTCATCATTCTCATAAAAAATTCAAATAAAACATTCATATATAAAACACTCAAAAACAATCAGGTCCTGCAGCTTAATTAAAAGGGAAATAAACTGGCACATCCTAAAACAGAGTCATAGATAGGCATCCCTATGTGTTATGTGCCTGTCTGGAAGGATCATGTTAGGAGATGTTTACTACATCTGCAATATGGCATAACATCCCAAAGCATACATATTTACATTCCAGGTATAACTGCTGAAAATGGTTTGATAAGAAAACACTTTTGTATTGAGGAACTGTAAGGAAAACGAATTAGCCTAGGGAGGCTCAGACTTGAGGCCTTAGAAAAGCCCACTTCTATACTATTTTGTATGTGGCATTGCAGCTGTCTGTGTACTGAGGTGTACTCTGCAGTGTTTAAAAACTAGTTCAGAAAAAGTAAGTAAGATTTGCTATAGAATATTAAATACAGCAGAAGTTTCCTGGATTCAAGGAAATTCAAAGAAAGAACTCTTTTCTAAGAGTTTTTGGAAGAAAAACATATGCTGGAGATTATAAAGGATATCCCTCAGGCACAGGAGTTTGGACAACATGTAGAGTAACATGGTAGGAAGAAAAATACCGTGTATGCTTGCCCGATTCCTCTCTTCCCTAGACATCTGACATTGGCTAACCTTGAAGGCAGACACCCTTGAGCCTGACCCAGCATGAATGCTTCTATTTTGTGTTTTGCGCTGAACATTTTGGAGTTGTAACTCAGTCTTTTAGGACAGAAAGTATTCACTCAAGCAATTGAGTAGACAATTGAGAAGAAAAAGGGTCACTGGTCAGGACAAAGCTGCATCGACAGTACTATGACGGCATTGCACTGAAGCAGTAATTTCTTATAAAAGCCAGATGTATGAAAGGTGCAATAACCACCCACACTATAACTAGTGCAATCAGCTTTTCACTTTCATAGTCCTGAATCCACCTACAACATTAAATTCAATTAGGAAAGTGGATTGCCAAGACTGACGCAATGGAGGAAGATCTGTATTCTGCAATGTTGAGAGTAAAGTGACTCACAGCAGCGAGCCAGCCAGCTAAGGTAAACAAAATCACTTTTTATCTTCTCGCTCTGGATCAAAAGGAACACCTGCAGGAAGAAGGAAAATAAAAGATTATACACGTGTGTACTTTTAAACAAACAGAAGGCAAACCTTCCTCATTTCAACACACAGATAAGGTTTAAGTCACACAAACAACTGTTCATGAGAAGAGTTTGGGTATGCAATTGCAGTGCAAGGGGCATCCTTCTGTGTGGAGTCGGTGGAGGATTCACACAGGGCCCTGTTTGTCAAGGGACTTGTGCAGCTTCAGAACACCAAGCTGTGCCGAGGGCGCGGCCTGCCCTGAACAAGCGCCAGTGGGCGGCCATGCAACACAAACAGCACAAAGGAACACTGGGCCTGTGGGAAAAGCTATTTGGAATGTGTTTGTTTAGAAAGCAATGCAAGCAATTACATTAGCATCTTCTTGAAATACCAGAAGTTTCACATATAGATGAGATTTTCCTTCCATACATGTCAGAGATCATTCCAGGTCTGCAATAAGCTGTTTCTAACCATTTCAGTTTTGGTAAGGTTCTGAGGCGAAGCATTTATCTTTTGTACCTTACTGTACAAATACAGGTTTGTTACATTCTACATAAAAAGGGATGTGTGGGGGAAGTTATACATTTTAAAATGTACTCTGGCTTTGCTCAAAGAAAACAAAAAGCTATTTATGCCTCTCTCAAGTATATTTGTAAATATACTGGATGCTATGGGCAAAAATCAAAATACCTTTATAGGAATAGATGTGTGTACCGGAACAGTGAGTTACACAAAGTACTGACATTTGCATTGCTTAAACATTGCTGATCCCCTAATTTGGGGGGGAGGAGAAGGAGTACTAGGGAAGAAATAGAAAGAAAGCAGCATTATCACTGTAAGTAGCACTTTATCATACGTTTTATTTTATTACATCCAGGGAGGTATACTTTTAAATAACTTGGTAAGTGCTACGTGTAGATGTTTTACAAGTTTATGAGACACTGGGGAAAGCTGATCTTTATATGGAACTGTCACCATAACCCAAGATCAGACATAGACCAGATGAATTAATGTAATTATATAATTCTGGTATTTAAATGCACCACCTATATAACGCAAGTTTCTTTAGAACAGCTGCTAAAAAACTTAAGAGGAAAAATGTAGATTAACAGGAGTTTACACCTTTGTGTTTCTTTGTTGCCTAGTTGCTGCTAAAACTTATAGCATTATCATTTTTATGGAGTTTCAGGAATCAGCATAGACTGCTAGCATAGTTTTGCAAGACTTTCATGAGGCTAAGTGAATTGAAAGCTTGTTGAATTGAAATATATATCCATTTTCCTTACAGTCTTGGATATTTTTCTTGAAGAGAGATGCAATTTTGGGTCACAGAAATTAAGGGGTGACGGTGCTGGATGGCAGGGTTGGGCTGGGGCAGGGGGGGACAAAAGTTGTAAAACCAGGGGAGCTCTGTTATTGACAAACCTGGATAGTTAAGAAGTTAGAAAGACTGGAAAAACAAAACAAAACATAAACTCCAAACCAACCAAACCTATATGATTCACTTTAGCCTATGTGGTAATTTTTTTTGTGGCTGGTCTTCTTTTCTGGTCTTTTGGAAAATGTTGCTTCCACCTTCATAATAGCTATTTGCTTTTGCATATTTTAGTTGTAATTAAGTTTCTGCTGCACACAGACATAAAAAAGTACTGGGTGTAGAAGTTAATCTCTTCCAGCTGCATCTGAATGCTGCTGAATAAGATAGTGAGCACTTCCTCTTTTCCTCCCACATATCCCAGAGGAAGATTTTTTTTTAAACACAAATTTCTAGGGACACCTAGAAGCTCTTAACTATTCAGTGTCTTTTACTTAGCATGCCCTACTCAGTCTGAACAAAAAGAGTGCCTGGGATCCCAGACAAAGCGTAGAAAATCTGATTAAGAGGCCATTCTTTGATCAATTAGAGGTAGCTGGAAGCACTCTTGTGATGCACCACAAGCAGCATGACTCCCTGTATACCTCACATTACAAGATTAGCAAGATAATCTTTTCTGAATAGTGTTCACTGAGAGTTTCAGTTCCCCTAAGAAGGGGAAGAAGATGTTCCACAGAACCTGCTTATTTTCAACCAACATGAAGATCTGGGTGAAGAAAAGGAAGGAAAGAGGGAAATAGGGGAAATGTTTCCGTTGCTGTTTTTCAAAGAAAATAAATACATACCTCTTCAGCTTCACTGAAATTGCCCATTGCAGCTTTGGCTTGGGCATAGTTGAAGTTAAAAGTGTCATTGTTGTAGAAGTAACTCTGAAAAATATGGACAAACCCCAAATAAATACAACAAAAAAACCTCCTCGTATGATAAAACAACATTAAAAATACATCCCCCCCGCCCCAGTCTGAGTCAGACCATATAAAGAAGACAATGGGAAGGAAAAAAAAATCCCACATTAGGAACACAGGGTATTTATAAACAGTGGGCAGAAAAATTATGGACTAACTTTTCCATCCTACATTTGTGACTACAAACACTGCTGAAACATTCCACAGTATTAACTATGAGAGATCTGGAAAATCAGAAGCTCAAAATTGCAGTGGCAGCTTTTGTGGGTATAATTTTCACTTGGGGCATGTGAAGACATGCTGTGCTGCCATGGTCTCTTTCACTTTCCAAGCACTTATTTCACCACTAGGGTGGGTAAATAGGCAGTTGACTTCCTTGAGTCTTAAAGGCGACGAACAGTTTGTTTTTCCAAGACTTGTCAAGGTTTATCAAGAGATACTGTGCATCTGGTTATGTGATGGATGCTAATCTGACAAAATGGATCTTGTGATGGAGGTGGAGCCACAGTACTGGGCTGTAGCTGGCAGCACACCAGGTAATAGGACTTCTTTAAGCAAGCCTTGCTTACAGGTACCCTTCTCTCTAGTTGAAGTGCAACACTAAGTTTTTCTCTCCCATAACACTAGATGTGACACATCTGGTTTAGGACACGTAAGACTGAACTAGCTGTATCTTTTCTGAAAAGCTACATGGGTCAAAGTAGGAAATGTAACTAGGTACAGGTTAGGCTGATATTTGGGATTGACCTGATCACAGTCAGACTGAGGTGCAACTCAGATGACCAGAAGTCAGCTGTGTTCATTCAGCACTCTCCCATACTGCCGGACCAGTAGAACGGGCAGAGGTAAGATAGAACACAGTACCACATGCAAGCATGAATGGGATTGAGGATCCCTGCCCAGCAGCGGTGCAGTGCTTATGAGAGAGCATGGGAAAAAAGGAGGGTGGTTTATCCAACATAGTTACTGCAAGAAAGCCTCCCTGGGTGCGTAACAGCAAGGTGTAGGGAAGAAGAAATGTTTTTCCTTATACAACATTCATAAAGGAAGCAGAACTTGTGCAGGAAGATCAAACTTTTGGTTTTTTCCCTCTTTGGAGTGAGGAGGAGGTAAAAAGCATCATTGGGACTGTACAGAAGATACACAAAGCAAGGGACAAGTAACTTTCTCTGTAGTATCTTCTTTCATGATGTAGGAACACTGAGGAACCTCTTCCTTTCACTGTCACAGGCAGTCTACAAAGGGTACTGATTTACTCCACCCACATACATGAAGCTAGTGCCTTGAAAGGAAAGGTGAGGGATTTGCCAAATGTCCATGTTTCACCCAAGCAGCCTATGTTAGGGTGCACAAGCCAGCAAATACAGCAAGCTGTGTGACAGCGTGAGGATGAACCAACTGGGGTGAACCTTAAGATCAGTTTGTGAAAACATTTCAGTGCCCTTAGGGTGAACTAACGGGTTTCACCATATGAGGATTACGACACTTTACTGCATTCTTTCTCAATAGTAGTTTCATGTGAATCAGCACAAGTCCCAGGTTAAGCAAAGTTGGTGAATGAGATGCTAGTTTTACTGAGTGAATACTTTCTTCTGTTGAAGTAGTCCCCATTGTATTTTTTAATTAAAATGGAGAAGAACCTCTGTCAGCAACCAAACTCAAAAAATATATCAGTCTGTCCTGGCCATATAAGTGTTTTAGAGACCAGACCTACTGCAAAAGCAAAACCAGGAGAAATGAACAAGTGCTGCTGATAGTACAACACATTCGCAGCAGCTAGACTTTTTTTCCTTTTTAAACAACATTATATGTACTGGACTTTACACTTTTGTAGTCTTTTTAAACATCTTCAATTTTTTCATAAAACCAACTGTCCTCTGAGTGATGTCCATTTCAATGAGATGCTCAGATACTCAGCTTAAAAATTACAAATTCCCATCGTGAGAATTCTGACACAACTCAGCTGAGCCTGAATCGGGTTGTTTTTTACTCAGCTGATCCCTGACAGTGTTATAATGTCACCCTCGGGGCAGCTGGCAATACATGTATAATAAGGTGTCCTCTGAGACATTCTTATGCCTAAAGCAGGTTTAATTGATCATAGATGAAAGTGGTGTTTCTTGAGAGAATATCAAGCAAATAATCTTCACAGAGGGCAGCTCCATTTTAAGAGCTGCAGAGATTCTACTGGAGTTTATTCCTGTGAATGAAACACAAAGGTAAAGCCATGCACACCTTGCCTGTAACATGGTACAGAAAGAACTATTTGTATCCCTGCCACCTAAAGAGAAGGGAAATGAATTAAGTAAATCTGAGCATGGCTACTCTCAGATGAAAAATTATGAGAATGATCAACTACTTCAAAACGAACAAACAAGAAAAGTTGTAGTAGGCAGTAAATTTTTGTCCCATATACCTTGGAGGTGGTTTGTAATCACATTTAACTTTGACCTTTTCAGGTTAGAACTAGTTGTTTAAGAAGCTTTTCAAGGAAATGGAAAGAGCTGTGCATATCTGTGGAGTAATTCATTGTACTATAAATGTAGGAAATACACAGGATGAATTCTCTGGAAATTACCATCTATACGCATTGGCAATAAAGCGAGACCAGATCACCAATTCTAACTAGAAATCCAACATTTAGATGTCTCAAGTAAGGCAAAGCAATTCTTACTGTTAATTTCCTTTTCTTCAATTACACATAGACTCCAGTTTGGGGTGGTGGTGGTGTATCTCTTCATGCCACTACACTGGAGCCATTCCAGTGGCTAAAGCCACTGAGATTTCTTCAAAGGTCTCCTTGCAGACAAAGTTTAAAAACACTACGCCTTCACCATTTTTCACTTAGCAGCTGCTTTTGGGCACCATTACAACCACATGTTTTTCTTTGGATCTCATCCTCCTTATAACATTGTAATTATGCTCATCTTGTGTATCCCCCAATTCTTTTAATAATTTCTTTTAAGATTCTTATTCCTCTTCTGCCCAAATACAAAGTTGTTTCACCTCTACTTTCAAACCACTGGAACAAGACTGCAATCATTTAATCTATAATCACACTCCAGCCTCCCTCTTTCCTCACATCTGACTTTAACTGTGTATCTGTAAGTTACACCCATTCTATCCATTGATCTGATAATGCTGCATGATGTTGTCTTCCAGCTTCTCTTATTTTGAAAAATGCAACATTGTCTGCAGGGTACTCAGATAACTTCTGCAAAAATAACATTCCTAACTTACCACTTTGGTAATACTGCCCTATTTTAGTCCTTCAGTGAGCGCATTCCCTGTAAAATGCAAATGTTATTCCTTTCAGATTCCTTCATGTCCTATCTTCCTTACACACTCTTGTTCACTAAAATGTTGTCCCCATTTATTAACCCGTGACAGTAATCTCCATCACTCACTTGATAAGTCTTAAGAAAACATTTGGGTTTTTTCCTCCATGCTGCTCACCCCATAAATATACCCTTTTTTTTTCATTGTCTTCCTTTAATTATATTCCTTATATTCTATGATGCCACCAGAAAGCCTGATAATGGTTAGATTACAAGTGTGATGAGTCTATCAGGCCCACCATGCTGCATGGTACTATTTTCTAAATTGCTTCTTTACATTTTAATCCATTTACTGTACTGACCACTTATGTCTCACTATTAGTCCTGTGTTTTATTTTTACTGTTTTGTTTCTGTATCTTTTTATGTTTCCATTGTGTCTCACATAGTACAGTCTAAAAATAGTGGTTCCATATATTACAGTACTACCAATACTAAATAATAATACTAACCTTGATTGAGTTGAGGTAGATGAGGACATTAGGAAATTGTCTAAGAAGAAAGAAGCAGGAGGACATGCACTGTCTCCCTGGAATGGTATCTAAAATTCAAAAGAGAAATGCAAATTTGTAGAATTTTAAAACACGTGGTAATGGAAATCATTGCCAAGATTGCTGGCACCTATGAAAGCAGCTAGTTTCTAAATATAGTGTAGCTTGCCTTTTCAGGCAAAGGACCATACTGCAGGTTAGGAAAAAAACATTAGTTCATCTTGTCAGCTCTCTCTACAGCATCCAGTAACTATTGCAAGACTTTGTTCAACAGCAAACTCTACAGAGACAAATAACAATTTTAACTAACAAGCCTTTTCCATGACACAATTTACGTAGTATAATTTTAAATTCCATGAATGATTCTTACTCTTAGGAAATGACACTTTATACAAAGCCTGAGTTTGCTATTCTAACCCCATTAGCCTTCTTTCTTTAAAATTATGCTTTTTGGTTATCCTGGACAAAGACACTCAACATATTTTAATTATAGTTTGAGTAAGACAGTAAACTTGACATACTGAAAATATTGTTATAAAAAAGAATTAATACAGGAACAGGTAAAATATTCAGTGATATCAGATAGTATGGAAATTAATGTCCATGCATTTGGGATTACCACATTGCTCACAAGATGTAAAGCCATAAATAAGTTAGACATATCAGTTCGAATGAGGATCACTAAACTTCTCTGCTATCTATGTCATCGTAAACTTTGTTGCAACCATATTATGCTGTAACCTACTCTGACATTGCAAGCTGTGTTACTGAAAACTATTTGAAAGCTTTTTTAAAGATTCTGAAGTAGGCTTACTAGGACTAATTTTTGTTAGACCCAGCTGGCAGACAGGGATGAACCCAAGTAGCAGCTGGGAAGGCCTAAATGCAAGTGATATCAAATCACTACCATTTCACTACATTAAGTGATCATTAGAGAGGATGCTGCTCTGTGCAGTTTAAAAAGGTGACAAGAGATAAGATCCTAAGCCTACCAATATCCCTGAAGTAATCTGCTCCTGAACGTTGGTTACCATCAATCCATCCACACCAAAAAATTAAAATAACTTTTCTGTATAAAGAAATTTAATTAAAGACCAATATTTTGACTCCATACCACCACAAAAAATTGAGATTCAAGTGGAAAACTGTATATTCTCCTTTAAATATGGTAGGTAGTAATTATTCCTGGAAAGCACTATATAAGATGTCAAAATAAGTTTCAAAGGAAAGCAAAATATTCTCATTTTTTATCTTTTAGCACTAGGAGATACTGAGCTTGGATGTCCTGTCATTTCCATATAGAGACAATCAATCCTTATCTATGTCTGAACCACATCATTCAGTTCTCCAACTTCAGAAGATTATTTGCTTATTTATGAAGTGTTCACTTGGGAGCAGAAACTGGTCTGTATATTTATCTGTCCTTTTTTACATGCAGGCATAGTTTTCATGAAAAATATATACCTTTACCGGACAATAACAGGAAGAGTTTTATAAAAAAGAGCCAAGAAACACTGATTAACGAGACTACGGATAACTCAAAAATGCCCCTTTTCTCTAACACTCAATTTTTGAAGTTCATAAACTCACAATTTATTTGAACAAAATTTTAGAAATGCAAAACATGCAAAGAAGACTTAAAACTGAGGATGCATTTCTAGTAAAAATGGATCACAGTAACAAAATATTAGAAACACAATACTCCCAATAAATGATTCGAGTGTTTCTAAATTTCAGTATTTATTCTTACGTCCATTTATTTTGGCAGAAAGTTTTATTATCCCAGCACACCATCCCCCATATATTTTACTGAAAGATTTCGTTAAAAAAACAAAACAAGTAAAACATCTGTGTATCTCATACAAACTCAGCAATGAATACTACCTAGTGACAGAAAAACTAGAATTTTCTAATTCACCCCATGTAGCTCATGCAGAAAGAGGAAAAATTTATCATTTGAAAAAATTACTTAGAGTGACCTAAGAGAACCTCAAAGAAAAGACTGCATGAAGTTCAGAAGAAATGTTTCATTCCTCCCACCCAACATCAAATAAGCCTGAGCTGGTCCTAAAAGAGGACCACTGAAAACAAACGGGGTGCCCTTTTTCATTATGCTTGCAGTGTTTTTGGGTAGTTTGTAAGACTTATGCTAAGCACCAAAAACATTGCATTTAATGGAAATGTTAATTTGTTTTCACTGATGTTCCCCTTGCCCCATTCCCTCCTTAAAAGAAATCTGATCTGTTTAATTTCCCACCCAGTTGAGACCCTAGTAGAAGAGAATGAAAACTAACTATAAAAATCTGGTTATATCCTTCTTAATGTCTATTCCATTTCATGTCATTAGGATTAAGAATTTTTATCAAGCTTAAAAAAACCCCAGTAACCAAGCTGCTGTTCGAATGTTATTTATTACTGCTAGAGAATAAATATTGACTCCTACGCTCTAAGGGCTTCCTGGATGTTTTTTAGTTTTTATTTTGTCTGTCCCCCGTTAAAGTGCACAACATTCAACATGAGATAAAATGTGTACATTTAATGGAAATTACTTGCACATTAAGCCCGTTTACTCCATGTTCCTTGAACCTCCAAGGCAGAGATCTAATTAAAAAACACAAAGGGCTTAATTGATGACTCCAAATGACTTTACAAATAAATGACACTGTGTTCTTCCTAAACTCCTGTTGCTGCTCTTCTTAATGCAGTCATGGGTTTTCTACAGTTAACCAAAGCAAGTCAGAAAAAATATTCCATATCTTCATTTTACTCCATTATTTTTTGAAAGCCCACATTAAAATAAGAAGCCTTGTAGACTGTTGTGGTTTAACCCCAACTAGCAACTAAGTACCACTCAGCTGCTTGTTCACTACACCCTCCTGCCCCCTAAATAAAAAGTAAAACTTGTGGGTTGAGATAAGAATAATTTGATAATTAAAATATTGTTAGTAATAATAAGAGTAATAATAGTAATGAAAAGGGGAGAGAGAGGGAGGAATAAAACTCAGGAGAAACAAATGATCCAGAATACAATTGCTCACCACCAACCGACCCATGCCCAGCCCCTCTCCAAACCACAGTAAGCCCCTCCCAGCCAACTTCCCCCAGTTCATGTACTGGGCATGGTGTCCTGTGGTATGGAATAACCCTTTGGCTTATTCAGATCAGCTGTCCTGGCCATGCTCCCTCCCAACTTCTCGTGCAGCTCCCCACTGGCAGAGCATAGGAAACTGGAAAGTCCTTGACTTTGCAACAACTAAAACATCAGTGTGTTATCAACATTATTCTCATACTAAATTCAAAATGCAGCACTGTACCATCCTCTAAGAAGAAATTTAACTCTATCCCAGGCAAAACTGGGACATAGGCTCTGTTGCAAGCAAAGACACAGCAAATTATTTCCTCACTCAAGCAACGAACAACCTGCTTCTGGATGATGAATCTGCAAAGCAGCTAAATAACTTGATAAAGACCTTAAAGGTCCTTGCAAGGCCTGGCCGGGTGGGAAGTGCTGAAGCATGATGTACACGCTTGAACAGCATGGCTGGCTACTTAGGAAAAGCCCAAGTATACAAACAGCAAGAATTCTGTTCTCCATTCTAAATCCAGCAAAACAAATGACCACAACATAGTGGCTAATATGGTAAGTTACCTAAGAACATAAAAACTATTACATTGGATCCAAAGCTTGTCTAGTTCAGAGCTTGCTGAGTAAGAATATACAGCTATAGAAAGAAGATATTCTAATTTCACATACAATACATACTGTGGTATGTAATGGCACTTCTGCTGAAGTTTAGCCCTGAGGACTTCTTCACTGCGAAAAAATTTATGTTAAACAGCCAACAGACTTTTCATCTACAAATTTCTTTATATTCTGGTACTCACAAGTTTCTCTATCCAATAAGTTGTGTTATGTGAAAAAGTAATTAATGCTGTTTGTTTTAATTGTCTTGAGTGATAATTTATGTCAATGCTCCTTGATTTTTGTAATGTACAGTAAATAATTCTTCTCTATTCTTCTTTTCCTTGTCATTTATGAGGTACATAATCAAACTCTGTCATAATTTTCCAGGCCATGTATTCTCCTTTATTTAATCTCTCCTTCTCTCCTGCTTCAGGAATCTATCCCCTTTCTCTGATCTCCCTTGCTGTATTTATTGTATCCTTTCCTGATCTACCATTTTTTAAAATAAATGTAAGAACCAGAACTGTAGACAGTATTCAAGGAAAAGAATCACATCTGTATACAATGACACAGTAATTATTTTTGTTTTCTCTTTCCTCATCAATTCTTAAGATCCTCTTCAACTCTTCTGATAATTTTGCTAAATTTAATTTGCATATTATTACCCAGTCTTATAGAGTCTTTCACATCTTTCATCATTATGGAAGCTTTTATTTGTACTACTATGGGTAATTTTGTACCATTGGCAAACCTAGTCATGTCATTATTTGTCTCCTATAGCTCATTAATTATGAATACAAGCCCTTTCTTTAGAGAAACAAAAGGTTCTTTCAAGTGTTCAAATCAGGTGCATTTTATCCTTTTCACTGCTATTTCACTGTAAATTTTCTGCTAGAAATGAGAAAGGTTATTATGTAGCTTCTCTTCTTAGGATTAGTACTGTGGACATTTTTTGAGGTATTTGCTAACACATGGATTTCGAATTTGATTATACTCAGATGACTGTAGTAGAATTGTAGTTTCATCATAAAATTTCAACTCAGGTGCTATGTAATTCAATATTGGTCCAGAGTTACCTGTTCACTTGTGCTTTCGCTAAGAAAGATAGAAACAAAATTTCATGCTGTTCATTATGCCATGTAATTGAATTTATTAGGTCAATATGGGCAGAACAGAAGTCTCCAACTATTATTTATCTTTCTATATCAAATCTGTAACATGTTTAATATGCTACTCACTGCTTCCATCCAGGCTGGCTGGTGAATAATTTGGCTTCAATATGGTGAGTTGCCTATCTGAACATGTAATTGAAAACAATATTATTTTACTCACTGATAAAGAAAAGATATTTATTTTGAGGGAAGTTTTCTATAATATTTAGAATCATTTCTCCACTGGCATCATCTATCTATATTTATCAGTAGTTATCTATGTTTATTTATGTATAATCTATGTTTATTTAATGTACAATACATATTGTACAATAAATAGGAACAATATCCTACATGTTGCCTTCCTCTTATCACTTAAAAAAAATTATTTTAGTTTTTAGCCTTCTCTTCTAAAACCAGGCGTTCCACTTTATCCATCTCCTTTAAAAACACTTAATACTTGTATAAAAACACTTACATACTTGGGCTTCATGTGTTTGGTTTTTTGTTATATCCTACTGAAATAGAACTGATTGCCTCTTCTATTTCCTATCTACAATTTGTTGACCTCCATCTGTTCTTCATTTAAGGTTAAACAAAACCCCTCACACTATTTTACCTTTAAAGGAGTTACCCTGAACTGTGTGCTCTTCTGTATGGCAGTTTCCTCCCACAAACTTTTAAGAAGATGACAAAGCAGTTTTTACATGGAAGTACCATGAGGGTAAGATGCTCCCAGTACTGATGTTTCCTTTTACCTCTGATTGGAACCAATCCTTCCCATAGGCTCATTTTTTTCAAGTAATCCACCTTCCTAATTGTACTACATTTCTGTTGCCATTCCCCCCCCACCCCCAACCATTGAAAGGTTGAAGTCTCAGCCTATCTTTATTTTGCATATAAGTTTAAAAATATTTCACAGTAAAATTCAGACTTTTGGCTTCCTAACAATTTCAATTTTGATTTTGGGCTATATCTTCATAAGAAATCCTTTCAGGATATCTTTTCCCTGACTACCTCTGTATTATTTTTATCCATGTGTGCTCTGGTTACCCATCACACGTGCCTGACTGTTAGAGGCATTAAGATATTCCCACTAACCGAGTCCTCCACTGCTATAGTTCATATTGTTTCTTCCTGTTTTCTGGCATCCCAACTCTGAAGGGATAGCTTCAATGCACAAGGAATGAGTTAGGGAAATCTCATCTATGGAACCACTTCCAGCCTTCCAACGTGAAATTCTCTGCTGCATGACCTCAATAGTACCAGGGCTGCAAGTGGAACAGAATAGAATGGCTCAACAGTATTCCTGAGACTTTCATCAATGATGCCACTCTGTCTCTGGAGCGCCTTCTCTTTAGTCACTATGGACACAGGAGACAGCATTCTGTCTCTGAGGACCATGAGCTGTCTGCACCATAAACATGCACAAGTTACCCACCTAAAGAAACAGTACTAAGTGACAATGCCTACAAAGGAAACTGGGAAGCCCCATTTAGTCTGAATTTCTATGTTACAACTACTGACTTCTGTTTTATTTGGGATTTTTCGTTTTGGCAAAGAGAAGGGAAGAAAAGAACTTGGTTTGGTCTATTACTGAGTACATAAAACTAAATATTGAAAATATACTGATTTTGGGGGATGGTGGTGGGTGGGTTACAATGCCTTTTTTTTTTTTTTTTTTCCTCTTATTGAAGCAAGAAGTTAGTCCCAGAGCTTCCAGTTCTCACTGTAGCCAAAGTCCTCCTTACATTTTTATGACCTTCTGTTTCAGGGCATGCTCCATGCTAGGACTCTATGTACTTGACAGGCTTTCATTAGTGAGCCTAGATTTGTACCTGTGTATCTCTGCCTGTGAGGTTTCAGTCCCTCACTTCATCTAATTAATTAGGCTGCTGTCTTCTGTTTCTGTAATGGGGATTATTAGGCAAAGGCAAGCTGCCACAGAGTCTCTCACAAAGACTTTGAGTTTGCAGTACAGCCTCTTTTCCAGATGAAGTCATATAGTAAGGTTTGGAATTGAGACTTGTAATTTGAACTTGCAAATTTGTTTTAGACTACAATTTAGACTTTCTGAAACTCACCCTCTAGCAACAAAATGCCTAGCAATATTCCTGCTAACAGCAGTTAGACACAGATACGATGGTATATATTTGGATATTTTAAGATGGGTTACTTAATGGAAAAAGAACATTTCAAACATACCACATTCGCTGGCTGATTCCCCCACCAACTGGAAGAACTGTTGAGCAATTTTCAGATGATCTCTCTGGAAGAAGAATAAAAAAGAAATCCAAGATGAGTTCCAGGGTTGTTACTACAATACACAGTAAAAATATGCTCCGACGAACACTTGGGGAGCAACTAACAGATAAACCAGGGCTGAAGCAAAAACAGCAAAGGTAAATGTGCCACTCTATGTGCCTAGGTAAAGAAGAACACTGTACAAAGCAAATGGGTATTTTGGAAACAGGACAGAGAAATCAAATTAATCTTGATTTACTATCAAGACCAGCAACAGAAACTTGCATTTCACTCATTCTGTATTGTACAGAAGGAGGTTAACAGACTCAGCGATGCTGCAATCTGAATAAGAAATGACTGCCTCTTTCACTCCGTTCCAGTTTCTACAGATCTGTTCACACTGTATTGTTGGAGAAGCTGGAGAACCTCATGGGCTTTACTCACCGAGCCCATTTCTTGTCCAAGTGCTGCATTTACCACCCCTTTGAGGATGTACTCCTGGAAAAAAGGATATTAAAAGGGATCAGAAAAAACACGGTGAAGATTTCAGAAGACACATAAAAGCCTATGTGCACATTATTTTCTTCATAAATTCAACTCTTTCACAACTGAGTTTAGTGGGTAGCTGGCTACTGTGGTAGTGCTTAAGCACAGTACTAATTTAGCCCACCAAAATACATTCTACTTGCTAAGTAGTCACTTCTACTAAATGTGTTAGATGCAAAGGAGTACTGTGTTTTCTGCTAAGTCTTACGGCCAAAGACAATGCACCAGAAGGAACATGATAACATCCTTTCATGCCCTCACCATCATATCACCAATAAGTGCACTCTTGTTATACTAAAGCACAGATCCCCTTTCAAATATACACATTGGTTAACCAGAACCACTGACATCCTTGCTGCAAAATTCAGAGTGTTTCTCATCAGGACAAAAATGTCAAGAGGTTTGTGCTCTGTGGCCATTTTACTCTAGTGAAATTAGAAACAGAAGTTGAGAACTCTGTAACCTCTAGTATGAGAAACAATTATAGCTTAATTCTTCCCTGAACAAATTCTTCTCAGCATGTAACAGACTCTTTTGTCTTAGCCAAATCTTGTAAGTAAGAGTTATATCTATAGACCTGTTTTAGTAGGTACTCCTGATAATCCAGGACAGCCCTGTCACAGAGGTAAACAGGTGAAGAGAGACAGAAGAAGAGAGACATCTTTCAAGAGACCAAGAGACCAACAACAGAATGTAAAGAAACAATCTGAGAGTACCAGCCAGGATAGTAAGTAATCGTTTTAGCACACCAACTGTCTTACAGATGCCAAATTATTATCCTACAGGCATCGCAACAAAGAAGAAATTTGAGAAGTACTCAAGGAGGTTTTACAAGCAGTTTTGCAAGTCTTAGCAGGGAATTCCTTACAACTGTGAGTGAGAAATAGAAAAAAAAAGCACAAAGATTCTCATTTCAAAATGTGATCAAGAATTATTAGCCAAGTATATTGGGACAACAAAGGCTACCATAGGACCGATAGCTGCAGAAAACTGTTCAAGCAAGTTTTGCTATACTGAAAAATGCAAGAAGTGTAAAGCAACATCAGAAGACACTCCTCACTCCTCAGCACAGAATCACCGGATCTGTGTTTTTGAGGTTTTCCTTTTCCCTCCCTCCCTCCATCTAATTCCTCACACAGACTCATGAAAGGTCCCTTTTATACCCAGCTATGTGACCTTTGGAAAATAAACAGCAAAGAGGAATAAATCAGAGACTAAAGATGCTGGAACAGCCACAGAAGAAAATTACAGTAGCAGCCAAGGGACACTGCAGTTTTCACTCATGGCAGCCAAAGTGTGATGGGATTAAAAAATACCATTTATTAAAACTGTTTAATCTAATCTAGCTCATTTTTATTGAAATGGCTTCAGGACAAAATATATGAGCATCTGAGCTAGCAAATCTCAGGGATGAAAGCCACCACCAGGCAGACAACTAGCTAGAGCTGGAAGAAAGCTTTTACCTATGAAATAATGGTCTGTTCCCCAAAATCAAGGCTGCACACAACAGAGCTGAATTCTTAGTTGAAGCCAGGTGGTAGACTAACAGGCTAAGTACTCATATATGCACATATGTAATACTTTATGCATGCACTTTAAGTTTATTGTTGATGAAGGGATGAAAACACAAGAGTTTTAAGAGTGGGAATGGGGCAAGCTGTCCTCAGGACACGAGTTTTGTATGTAGCAGATTTCATATCAGTTTATAACCTCTGTCTTTATGTGCCATGACATCATTTTCCAATTACCTGTGGAGCTGTAGGTTCCAGGTCCTTAATCAGGTTATAAGCCTCCTGCACATCATCTGAAATGCCAGACATTAGAATGCATGACAACCCATTGCACACTGTATTAGAACAAGTCACTCATCCTCTACAACATTCCCCAATAGTCATAGACTAAGAAATAAACCATTTAGACAGGAAGAGAAAGGTAACTATAAATCATTGTGAACTTCTATCACAATGGTGGTAGTTTTCTAGAACTCAAATAACAAACACAGAGTGAGTAACAGCTTCTTTATTACTACAGTTTTCCGAGCAGAGATGGTTTGGCCGCTTTGTTTGAAATCCAGTGGCTGCCTTCTCAACAGCACAAGGTCAAAATAATAAATCCATCATCTTCCTCTATTTTGTTTTCTCATATTTATTTAGCCCTCAGAGAGAATAGGGTAACATGATGCTGTAGGGAAACTTTATCTTCCTTCGCAATATTTCAGCATCTGTCCAGCAGATCCTAATTAACAAGGAAAAAGCACTACTAGTATAGAAGTTTAAATGTGAAGTTTGAAATCTGTAAAGAACTTCCTTTCTACACAAGAATTATATAAACTGAATAGATCGTAAACTTTACCCAAATTAAAAAAGATGTTGGCACTATGGTTGGCTTTGTAAACCAACCTAGGTGAATATCTTCTGTTACTGGCAAAATTTTGTTAATACATCATTACGCCAACTGCCCACACAAATAAGCCTTATCAAATAAAAGGTTTTTTCACTAGAACATACACTCCATGCAGCCACTTTAGGCAACATACACTGGAGCTGCCAGGCTCCCACCCATCACCTCTGCCTTCTTACCTATTCCCTTGAACAGTCACATAGTGAGGCAGCAAAGCAGCATACCGTACTAGCCAAAAGTCATTACCTTTTCTTTTCTTTTTTCCTTTTTTCTTTTTTTAATATTTTTGGCTACCTCAGACCACCACCACCAAAAAAAAAACGACAGTAACCCTTATTTTTATCAACACAGTGTAGACCATCAACACAGAACCATGCTCTTCAGGCTCCAACAGAAGTGACTAGCAAATCTCAGGGGAGCAGATTACAGCAGGATATCAACTGACCTCAAATCCTGTTAGAAGTCACTACCCTGAAGAGTTAAAACAACAGGATGCATGTGTGTGCTTCAGTCATTGTAGTTCAGAGCATATATTAGCACAAGCCTACCTTTATCAGAGACCTTTTAAGTTTTGGAGAGACAGCTGTAGTCATTAGAAGTAAGAATTTCTCACTTTCCTAACCAATGCTGCTACCCTAGCAAGACTTAAAAATGGAAACTTAGCCAAATCAGCAAAGAGGTTTTAGTCTGAATTTCCCTTGACCTTCTTTGTCAGTACACAAGTCATTTGTATATCACAGAGAAGAGCAGAACCTAACTAATGAAAATTACTGCAAGGTTAACAGCATATGAGTAAACGAGACTGATTTTTAACTGATGCATGAGATGCACTTTGTTTCCATGTAAGTAGAACTTAATTTGAAACATATGTTATTATCAACAATTATAGTGCAAGATAATTGGTAATAGTACCAATATTGCCCATAGTAACACTGGCAACAATAATACCAGACAGAAAGGTGGCTGGGGACAGCAGACATGGATTTACCAATGCCAAAATGTACTCACTAATTCAGGGTGTGACTGGTTGTGTGAATAAGGGGATAATTGTTAATGCTGTATACCTTGACTTTAGCAACGTCTTTGACATGGTCTCTCATACAAACTTGAAAGATAGGACTGGCTAAGTAAGACTATAAGGGGATGGAAAACTGGCTGGACTACCAAAGGACAGTGATCAGTTGTACAAAATCCAACAGGTGGCTGATTACTAATCGAATGCCTCAGGGACTGATACTGTTGAATAACTTATTTTTATTAATAATCCAGATGACAGGATAGTGTACTCTGAGCAAGTCTGCAAATGACAAAAGATTGTGAAGAAAGCTCACAGATATTGAGAAGCAGCTCAGTAGGCTGAAAAAATGGGCTGAAAGAAATCTGACGAAGTTCAGTGGAGGCAAAATGCAAGTCTTGTATCTTGCTTGGTTTGAAACATGCCTGAGCAAGTCATGTGGGGAGCTGACTGGCTAAAAGGCAATCTGGCAGACAGTGCAGCCATGCAGCAAGGAGGCCAACTGCACACTGGATCATGTTAGCATGAATGGAGCCATCACGGCAAGGGAAGGAATTCTTTATTTGACACTTATTAGGTTGCACATGAGGACTACGTCCAGTTTTGGGATCCTTCAATCAAGACAGACATTGAAACACTGGAGTGAGCCCACCTGAGGGCTCCCAAGGCAGGAGAGGGCTGAGGAGAAACTGAGAGAACTGCGTTTGCTTAGCTTTCAGAGGAGAAAGGATCTCAGGGGAGATCTCATCACTGTCTACAATTAACTGACAGGAGGGTACAGAGTAGATGGAGACAGGCTCCACAGAGTGAGAGAAAGGCAGAGGACACAAGGTAGAACAGAAGAAGTTCTGACTGGATGCTTGTCTGGACAAAGCTTTAAGCAACCTGATCTAATTGGACCTGCCTTGAATCATACAGCCAGTCAACCAATGTTGAATCAAAGAACACAATGGCAGAATAAGAATAGCTCTGAAAAACTCAGATATAATTTAAAGAAGCTGGCAAACAAAGGAGAGACACAAGTAGAAAATTATACTAGAATACAGGCTATCTACCTGCATTCTTAAACAATTGTAAAATAGATTTTAATGAAATATCTTGTTCACAGTCACTTTGGTTCATATTTTGTTTGTGCTGTATTTACAGAAATGGTTGTCCTTGCCTTTACAGGACATATGCCTACCATTCTCACATGTTCAGGCAGAAGAGAGGTCCCCTCACTAGAAACAAATAAACACTGCCATCTCAAAAGCCATCTCCTGCAACCCAAGAACCTCCAATACTCTGCTGAAGTAGACTTTTTTTGAGTGCACAGTATTCAAGCCCTTCTCTGCAAGCCATGGGAACTTTTACTTCACTATTTTCTAGTGGAACAGAAAGTGAAATAAATTACATTTTACTGCAAAGGAAAAAAGCATTGAATAAGTTGAGATAAGATAAATTAATATCGTCCCTGAAGCTATGAAAGAGCCAGGGGAAGGTGTATTTACCTTGCTGAAGATAGTAAATCACAAGATTCAGTCTTGCCTCAGGAATAACATCAACCAGAGGAGGCAGGACCTGCAAAGCCCCTTCTCCTCCCCGGAAAACCACCTGCAGAGAAAAGCAGCATATTAATAATCATGTATCAGAATCTTTTCTAAGGTAAGTTAATTCAAGGAAATTAATCCTTAAATTCCTATATAAACAGTAGGAAAAGGTCAGTGGCTCTGGCATTAGCTTAATTCCTGCTTTAATATAGCTATAGAATTATACAGCGTGACCATCTTTATTCTGAAGAATGTAAGTATTTAATCCATACGTAAAGATTAACTTATTTCAGCTTTTAGCAGCTCAAAAGAGTGATATATTATATATCAAAGATTTTAAAGAATAACATAGTCTGAGTGACAAGAACACATACAAAATGATAAACTGCTTATGATATTTTCATATGAAAAAAATCAGGCTAACAATTCTACATTTATGTAGAATGACACAGGATCCTAAAATGATCAGGAGCAGTTGATTATACTCCAGTTTCACATGACAGTTCCTCCAACAAGATCTAATGTACTTATTCAATAAAGCACTGGCAAAAATACCAACATACAAAATAAACAGTGCTAACCTACAAAAGTCCAGTTTGAAAGCACTTTTAACTCTTGGGGAAAGAAGTGTTAGCTTCTGATGACTGCTCTTGAAAAATGACAAAGCAAGTAACTTCCCATCATTAAATATGAGCGATCTACTGTTACCAGTTGTTCAGCAAAATAATAGTACTGCTGAAGGGAAAACTAACCATTAGTTACTCTAAGTGACTCTTTTACTGCAGAACACAAAAGTGTTTTGGTTTTATGAGCATCTTTTTTCCTGGAACTCCTTGCTTAGTACTCTTCGGATGAAGGCCATTTTCATGAGCTATCTTTATTCCACTCAAATTGTTCTGGTGCTAAATAAGAGTCCAGGGTCATCCTGACTTGTTTCTACAGTGTCTTAATTGAGTGGCCTCCACAAAATGTACTCTTACACAACATACCCTATTTTAATACGCCTTCACAGCTAAAAGCAACAGTATTATTATTTTCTTGACACAGTCTCAAACTGTCAGGGAAAAATTCCAGGAAAATATAAACACACTTGATGGCACATTCATTATACTGGTAGGATTCCTGGAATGGGACTTATATGGAAGCAGCAACTCAATTAAAGCTGAAATTTTTCAAAATATTCCATTTTATGAATCATCATGAAAAGCTCTACAAATGAGTGCAGTTCATATTAAATCCCAGAAATGCATTACTTACCAGATTGTGCTTAATGAGTTCCTTGCCAAACTCAAAAGCTGATGAGGTGCTGTCTGTCAAGTTCTTGAGCTCTGCCTGGAATTACACACATTCAAAAATTTTAAGATACAACCAAAAAAGCACAGAAGCCTAAGTGGAGCTTCAAATGAGCTTCAAAGCTGACAGCAAGACATCTCCTTTGGTGTTGGATGACTAGGAGACTTTGCCTTTCCACTTCTATTTAATTATTTTAGCAGTTGAGTAATACATATAAACACAAGATCAAAAGGATACTGGGAAAATGCTAAGACCACTGTGCACATATGTGGACAGATGGGTTAATGCCGGGGAACCTGAAATAGGTGACATTCCTAAAAAGACACAGTGACAAGGTAAAGGCCATTATCAACATTACTGATTAAGACAAAGGAAAAGAAACATGTATGGAATCTTAAACTAAAATAAAGGTGAGTTGAAGGACTGTCCAATAGATACCTCTGCAGCCTTTCCATTGTAAAGTCGGAAATGGTTACAAGCCTTAAGGTTAAGAGCAATGGTGCTGTCAGGAACTTGCTGAAGATAAACAGCTAGCACTTCCTGTGATACATCATAGTAATCCAGTTTGTAATAGCACAGGGCCACATATACATTCAGAGCCAGGTATTCCCTGCAGGAAAGAGGATTAAATAGAACCTTTAAATCCCACCAGACAGTTTAACATTTCCCACTACAGCCTATTAAAATCAGTAAATAAAAAGAAAGCTCTCACATCTATACATATTTTACAAACACATCAGACCTGGGGTTTCTGAGAAATGCTTAGAGCTTCTCTAGTTCGTTAGCTAGGACAGATCCACAGTATTTTTCTCCACAGCAGCTACTGCAGCTTTTAAGAATTACCAACAAAACTTTTGGTTTGCAAATCTGGGAAATGGTGGCAACTTCACACCAAGGAAACGTGCAGAACATGAGCACTGTAATTGCCCTGGCAGAACATGATTTTCTAAGCAATACACTCAAAGACATTGAATATGCACATAAAAGTCTGTACCGAGTACAATTATTTCAAAAAATCCTTGTCATTACAAGCAGTCAAGCCAAAAGAACTAGACACAGAGCAAAGACAAGCATTTGTGAAAACTCTGAGTAAAAGGATAATTGTTATGAAGGTTACTTATTTAGCTTTGAGTGATTGTTTCTGCAGGACTTGGAGGTTAAAATCTCCTTCCCAAGTATTACATGATATATGCATTAGGATGGATTTCTCTGAAACATTCAAGAGGAGATTGTGCCAAAAGATAGCAGTATTCTGGGACAGCAGTTTGTATTTTATTAAAAATACTTCCGGCCACTTAAGAATTCAATTTGTTCCTTATTAAACTCTTAACTAAAAATTTGCAGAACATGACAGAAAAACCCATCAACATGTGTCATAGAGGATAAACAGAAAAGGAAAGAATTTCAGACTTAAAGGAATGCAAGGAACTCTATATAAAACCCAAGAACTGAACCCTCCTTAGAAAGGCTAAGAAGTGAAGGAGAAGTCAATAATTCAAGCAAGGTCACAAGACTGGCCATCAGAGGGGAAAAAATAAAAAGACAAAGCAGGTACATAACCATGTATCATTTCAGAAGAAATAAGTAACAAAATAAAAAAGGTATCAGAATGAATTAACCAACAATTTCACAAAAAGAAAACAAGAGAGAGCAGACTTCTTTTTAAATATGTGGTTTTTGATAATACTTTGAATGAACAAAATTGAGGAGCTGCAACTGGTGCACATTCTGTGATGGGAAAGGGACACAGCAGCTGTGGAAAATGCCTGCTTTCAGAAACCAAGCAACTATTTGGAATTTAAAAACCACCAATAACATAGATGCTCCAATAGGGTTTAGAGGTGCACACCGGTTATCCAGCAGAATGCGCTTGTAGATATCAATAGCTTCTTGGTAGTGGGACCGCATGTAGTGGATAGATGCCAGGCTAAGCTGATCTTCTGTAACATCTTGCAGGTTCTGGTGAGAGCTCATCAGTTTCTTTTCATCACTGAACTAAAAAGAGTGAGACACATTCTCAGAAGAGTTCAGCAAGAAAAACTTTTTAGTGAACCAGGTTAGTTTTGTTCTTGCTGGTAAATAGCATTAAATATCTGGAAAACTGCTGTTTCTTTAAAATTAATTTGACCAGCGAAGAATGACAAGCATTAAAGAGGCAGATGAGTTCAAACTAGATAAATGTTAGGCTAAAACCAAGCGCACATTTTCCTTTAAGGTGTGATTTAGATATAATTACATGTCACGTGCTTTGATGGGCAAGAGGGAAAGAGTCGAATTAATGATTTCACAAACAGAATTTCGCAACACAAAATTTCATTGTAATTATTCAGCAAAATTTTTTCCGTTTGTAGATCCAAATCTAATGTCTCATGGATAGCAGAAAAACACAAGATTTGCAAAAACACAAGCCCTAATTTTCACAAGTCTTTACAGCACGAACAAGTTCACTTTCACCAGCCTCCAGTTTCCAGTTTCTTTAAGGAAATGATTTTTTTAAAAACCTTTGCTGAATAGCACATAAAACACACACATGGAAGGCTAAAAACAAGGAACAGCTAAACACACCCATTATATTTGTATTACAATAGTGAACTTGAGGCTATTTACCTAATCAGTCTGCTCAAATAACCTATTCCACTGCTTTCCTTTGCTGGTTTTGCTGATTCAACAGTAATTATGAATTTCTCTTAGACACAAATTCTAATATTATATATTTGTTTTTCCACCTATCTGCTAGTTTTCTTCAAATCCTTCTCCTCCCTCTTTCAGCCAATCACAAAATGATACTCAAGTTAAAAGGCAAGATAAGTTGCTTAACAGAATTAAAGGCAGTGGGCTTCATAGTTTTGGTAAAATCCTTTATTTCCAGCGACTAACTAGGTAAAGGGAAGTTGCGTAGCTCATCACACACATCTGTAAGTCCCAATGGTCCTGTAAAAATGCTTTAAGATTTCTCTCTTAAACTAACAGATATTTAAGTAAAGAGAATCTGACATCAAAGCTAACATTCAGGATTTATACTTCCTGTTAAGTCAGTGTCTTTAGTAGAAGAATACTTGTCAAGTATTCCGTACAAGATGGTACAAAACCTAATTTAAGGGAAGATAGCTATGTGTGGTAAGTGAAATAAGCACTTAATTGTTGTTGAAATTAAATTAAATTTCATGCTATTAACAATATGACTTCCTGGATAATGAACTACTTAAGAGGATCAGTAATAGCATATACACCACTTTGGTCAAATTGCTAAGTATAAGAGAGCTGCAAGTTAGGAAAACTTGATACATTTAGGAAAAAAAAAATAGTGGCTTCTACATTTCTGATTCTTTTAAGGTTTCATGCTCCTCATGATCAACAATACCATTACATTCCTATTGTGTGACTTATGTGAAGTGTATTGGTAAGACTTTCCTTTGAAACATGTTGAGTGCATCTATTCTGAGATCATGTTTTCATACTTGCTTTCTCCTCCACATTTTAATACAGTAGGGTGGTTATGAAAAACTTTGCTCTTCTGCCACCACAGGCATTTTAATTATTCTGCCAGGTTGCCAGCATAAATTACACAATACCAAATTGAAAAGAAAATAAACAAAGCAGGAGTGAAGAAAAGACATCATACCTTATGTGCCAGGTGAAAGAGTAAACGGTTCTGGAGACCACTCTTAGGTGCTGAAAGGGAAATTCAGTAAGTACTATTGTAATGAAGTGCTCAGGGTATCTCTTTATATTTTTAACTCTCTTTCTCAATAGACATGAATGCACCCCTATTCTTTCATTAACTAGCCCAAGTACAGTTCTTCACTGAGAGCCCTTTGCAGGTCATGCCTTGGGGGAGGTTCTACCAATTTTAGAGTGGTTTAGAGGTCTTCCTCATTCCTATCTTCATTCCCTATTTCTTTTTAAATCCCTCTTGAAAATAATTTTTCATTGGCCTCTACCTTCCACGAGCCTTAAAACTTCTATGAATTGCATTATAATTTCCCTGCAGTGATTTCTCGATAATTATCTGGGGGTTTTTTTGTGACACATAAGCATAGCACCTTTTCAAAATAAAAAGCAGCAACAGATAAACTCAAGGCTCCTTCTATGATGTGTCACATTTGAAGTAAGTTGTGATTTATAATTCCAGGAATCTTGACAACTTCTAGTGTACTGAAAAACCCAGTGCTGCTACCATTTTGTTAGGCGTGAACGCTACATTACACGTCTAATATTTCTTCTGTCCTTAGGAATGAAAGGCACACAAAAGAATTCTACAGCCAGAGCAGGTAAGATTCAAACTAAGATGCAGCAAGAGATTTAAGGGGGATATCTTCTTACTAGAGCCAGTAAAGTTAATGAAATTTCTTGCTCTAGCAGGATTAGGAATTCCATTTGAACTCACTCCATATGACACAAATTGTAAACTGCAGAGTTTTAAGTCACTAGAGCCTTTTGCTTCACCAACGGTGACAAATGGCCTCGTCAAACAACTATTCATTTCTTCTGCAAGCAATCTTCCAAAAAGCCTTCCCTTGTTTCCTGCACTTTTCCTAGCCTAATGAGCACTCTCATTCTTGCTCAGACCAACCAGCTGGCAAACCATGTTCCACAGAAGGGGTGTACATGGAATCTTTACAAAACGCAGAATTACTTACTGTGTTTATAAGGCCACAAAAGTGCAGAGTTAGCACAGCAATAGCCTGTAACACAAGGCTGTAATTCTTCTGACATCTTAAACCATGAAAGAGGGCTCAAACCACCAATCTCTCTTCCCCGCCACCCCTTGAAGATGGAATTTTTTTTTAAAGCAATTTAGGGAGAGATTTCCAGATTTCTTACTCTTTCTCCACATAGTAAGTAAACTTTGTAACACAGTGGACAGTGCCAAAACACAGGCCATTCTGATCAGATTGGCAATGCAAGGCTGCCCACCTACTTCTAATAGGTACAGCAACTATTTCTTCCTTTTTTCCTTAGCAAGCTGTGTTATTTAACCATGTTTGTAGAAAAATGAGGACAGCAAATTGTATCTTTAAAGAACTGCCAGAACAGAAGTCCAAAATACAAAGGTGGTATGAGAGCACTCTCACAAAACCACAACATCTTGTAAGATACTTCTAACAGAGCATCAAGTTGTTAAAAAGCTATATGGTCTTCAGTCGAGGATATATGTGGGAATTCTCCTTAGCCTAATTATTAAAGAAAAGAAAGATTTCCTGATCTACAATAAATATTGTATAGGCAGCTGTAGTAGTGTAACTGACATGATAGTATGGATATTTCATCCACTGAGTTAGAAAGTGAGAGTACCTTAATTTAAATGCATGCTCTTCACTCTACATGTTCCCCAGCATTAATTGATAGATTTTAATATCAGAGTTTAGAAGGGTTACACATGGACCCCACATGTGCTTTTGTGAGAAACTTCGACCACAACCATCCTTCACAATTCAAAACATTTGGTCATCAAAGATTCCAAAAATATAAGCAGGACAGATTGTGGGATTTATACTGAAAATAACATCGTATAATCACAGTACTATGGGTAAAGACACCAATGTTCCTTTTTTGACTAGGTTATCCTTTTTCTTTTTTTCCCTTTTGAGAATGTTTTAGCATTAATTTCACTGTGCAAATTGTGACTTGAAAGCAACACTGTCAAGAATCTAAACCAAGGAATTATTGTTTCACTGGTCAACCAGTGAGTGCAGGCTGCCCTTGCAAACCTGGCATCTGATCTGACATCAAAATTAGTATTTACTTCTTGGCAAAAGCTGGAGGGTTAGCCCACATTATTTAACACCTAAAAACAGGCAAAAGATGAAATCTGAGTTTTGATGGTGTGCATGGATATATGGAGGGTGGAAAAGTGTTCTGCTTCATAAGATATTATATGATACTAGCTATCTGATATTCTTTAAAATAAGTTGCTTAAAAGCCCACGCAAATATAGCCCTGTCAATATAGTAAGCAGAAAAATATGGAAACATTCAGTATCAGCAGTTTCTTTTCTCTTGGTGCCAAATGCATTCTTTGAGAAAGACAAGGAAACATATGAACAAGGTCAGATTAGTTTTCAGAAAGAATGCGGTCATGAATATTGGATGAAGACGTTGTCAATCACTGGAGCAGGAAGTGATACAACTGCCTCATCAGAGATAATGATTTTTAAGGGACATTTAAGGGACATCAGTGTTGTTCTTTTATTATTCTCTGCTGCTACTGAATTTCATTGTCACTGATCTATTAATGCTACAATGAAACACCAATCTTCTTTTCCTGTTCTACTTTTTCAAGACAATTACTCTATTTTTTAAAAAAATCAGTACAAAGCAATCTTGGGATAATAACGTACATGATGACAATGCTGCACGGCAACAAACTAGACCCTGCTGCAGGTCTAGTACTGGCCTTGTACTCAAGCACTGAAGTAGCTGGATAGGATATATCTCTTTCCACCTAGGAAAGACACTGATATTCCTTTGCCAGAATTTTTGTCATGATCGGTGCTGTTTTTCCAGGCACTAGACTCATACCTGTCATGGATCTTAAAAGTGTGCTGTATATTTTTATGTGCTGACACTGACAGGCACCTACTGAAGTATTTGTTAAAATATAATAAGCAGCTACAGTAAGAATGAAGACAGTTGTCTTCTCTAATTATTAAACAAAAAGTCAAACTCACTAGAAATGGCAGCTCAGACTCTTGGTGGGTTCCATATTGCTGTCTCAGGCAGTAAAAGGATGATGAAATAGAGTCATGGACAATCTGGCACTTGTGCCCTCTCATAAGAGTGCAAGGCACTGGTGGTCATCCATCCAGTATTAACAAATCCCATCCAGCACATAATGCATATTCTATAGCAGCCCTTCACACATCAGCAGGCATAGAACACACCTTAAACACACAGAGCAGGAGCTGGTAGGAATGCAGCAGGGCTGAGAAGGCTCCATCCTGACAGAAGAAAATATGACCAGAGGAAACCTTATTCTCCTTGCCCCTGAGAAACAACACCCTGCTCACCTGAACACAGTAGCTGAATGAAGCCCTCTGTGCCTCAAAACCAGTTTCACTGGTGGAGGGGAAAACGAAAGGGGATGGGAAAAATGTTCAAAAACACCCATGGTCCAGCAGTGAGGTTTGCACTTACACGCACTTGAATAGCTCAACTGTTCAGAATTTTCTTGAATGAAATTTACAGAGGATATTCACTGAAATTTTCCCATTCCCACAAAACTTAAATGGCAGTTCAGCTATGTTCAGTTACTTGCAATACACACACATTTCATTTCAGTCATACTAAGCACAGTAAATTAAAGAAGTCATACTAAGCACAGTAAATTAAAGATCATCAAATTAATTACTCCTGGGCTGTAGCTTCCACTATACTTAAAAAAACAAAACAAGAAAATAAGGTTAGTAGCTTTTAGAGGTTAAACATGTGATATTTTCACTTGTGCACTTTGAAAGTTCCATAGATGAAATGGCTGGTTAAAAACTTCAGCTAAAATGCACCAAAAATAACTACTGTTCTCAAGAAATACAGTACAAGCAACAGGCACATAATTTTTCATGTAGGTGAACATGCAATCCTAAGAAAAAGAAAACTCAGTAACCATTCCATGCCTGCTTGTAACTGCACATTTTCACTGGTGACAGCTATTTTACACCTGACAAACATTACTTCATGAATAAGCAAAACTGGTTTGGAAAATGTCATTGTTCTTACTAACCCATCTCTGTTCTGCTTTTGTACAATATTGCTCCTTTCAGTATAGGCTGTAAAATGAGTTCTCTGTTCAGTTAAACCACATTCAGATCTGACACATGCAGAGATGTGAAGAAGCAAAGTAATTACAAAGCTTTTCCCATCAAAAATTGGAAGGGATGAAAAAACCCCCCAACTTTAATGAATGGTTCAGCAATACAACCCTGTCTGTGCATGAATCTTAAATTTAATTCTAAGATTCTATTTATCTTAAAAAGACTGTTTTTCATAATAGACTTAACTGCAGCCCCACTTATGTGCACATTTTGTGGTTTAAAAGAACAATTTTAGTTCTTATGTTTTAGTTCTTAGTTTCTTTCTTAATGCAAGCCAACAGCTTCTGAGAGCACTATGCAGGCTTCTAAACACTCGGATCAGTTGCCAGGATCACAGTCCAAGTGTGCCAGGCTGAGTTTCTATTTTTTGGCCTTTGCAAGGCACAGGAACTGTGAATGCAACATAAGAGTATTAGTTTTTATAATGAAAAAAATATAATTTGTTATTATTATACATTAAATCAATAGTTAAAGCCTCATTCTCTCAAGACAAGACTGGCTACCCACAGCACAGAAAACGTATGTTCAGCCAGTGTATGAGAACACAGATGCGAAACGAGTAAACAAAGCATCACTTGGCAGCTTCACTATGGGACGACTACAAAACAACAGTAGCTGACTTGGAAGTAACTCTACCTTCACCTCAGAACCAGGAACATTAGTAACTGCAATGTAAGCAGACAACAGGGGAAAAGGAGAAGCCAGAAATATCTGAAAGGAATTTGGAAGAAAGCCTAGAGGAGGTAAAATACAACTGTAATGAAAAACCTTCAAGGAGGGATTTTTCTTTATGGCCTTTTTGCTCTACCTCTTAGGTTATATTTGCAGTAATTCTTTTTTATATGACTTTTGATATTCAGATTTATTCTTTCCTGAGAGAATCACAGAATGGCTTAGATTGAAAGGGACCTTAAAGATATCTAATTCCAACCCTCCCTGCCATAGACATGAACACCTTCCACTAGACCAGGTTGCTCAAGGCCCTGTTCAGCCTGGCTTTGAACACTTCCAGGGATGGAGCTTCTCTGGACAACCCCTCACCACCCTCACAGTAAAGAATTTCTTCCTTGTATCTAATCTAAACCTACGCTCTTTCAGTTAAAAGCCATTCCTCCTTCTTCTATCACTACATGCCTGTGTTAATGGCCTCTGTTCAGCTTTCTTGTAAGCCTTGTCTAGGTACTGGAAGGCCTCAATGAGGTCTCCCTGAAGCCTTCTGTTCTCCAAGCTGAAAAATCCATTTCTCTTTNTAGGAAAGGTGCTCCATCCCTCTCATCATCTTGGTGGCCTCCTCTGGATTTGCTCCAACAGATCCACGCCCTTCCTGTGCCTGGGACCCCAGAGCTGGAGGCAGCACTGCAGGTGGGGTCTCACCAGAGCAGAGCAGTGGGGCAGAATCCCCTTCCCCGCCCTGCTGCCCACGCTGCTTTGGATGCAGCCCAGGATACAATCGGCTTTCTGGGCTGGAGTGCACATTGCTGGGTCATGTCCAACCTCTTGTCCACCTGCACTCCCAAGTCCTTCCTGGCAGGGCTGCTCTCCATCCATGCATCCCCAGCTTGTGTTGATATTGGGGGTGCCTCAACCCAGGTGCAGCACCTTGCACTTGGTCTTGTTCAACTTCTTGAGGTTCTCACAGATCCACCTCTCAAGCCTGTCCAGATCCCTACGGAAGGCATCTCATCCTTCAAGTGTGTGAACCCCACTACTAAGCTTGGTACCATCTGCAAATTTGCTGAGGGTGCACTTGATCCCTTTGTCTGTATCATTAATGAAGGTATTAGATAACATTGGTCCTAATAGGGACCCATGAGGGACACCACTGGTCACAGACGCCCATTGGGACTCTGAGCTGTTGACCACTACCCTCTGGATCTGACTGTCTGACCAATTCCTAATCCACCTAACAGTCTACCCATCAAATCCATATCCACACAATTTAGAGAGAAGAATGTTGTGGGAAACTGTGTCAAAAGCTTTACAGAAGTCCAGATAAATGACATCCGTAGCCCTCCCCTTGCCCGCTGATGGAGTCGCTCCATCATAGAAAGCCACTAGGTTGCTCTGGCAGGACTTGCTCTTGGTGAAGCCATGCTGGCTGTCGTTAATCACCTCCCCATCCCCTCTATTCCATGAAGTTTAAATTATATAACAACAAGCTAAGAGATCAATTCACATCTATTATAAAATAAAGATAAAACCTTGCTCCACATGAGATTGTGGACTATGTATCTGTATGAATACATTAATTACCTGAAGGCTTTTAATGATAGTTTCCTAAATTTTAAGTATCCTGCATATTTTTCCTCATTAATGGCATGATGGTTAACAATAATTTCCTTAAGCAACAGCAACACTATATGGCAAGAACGAACTTGATTTGATTTCAAGATATTTTCATGTTTATGTCAAAAACCTGTTCCAGAAAGCTAGCTGATATTTATGCTCCCTTTCACACAGATTCTGTCAGTGTAGAAATTTAGAATTGTAGCTGAAACTAAATTAGTTCTCCTTAATTTGTTTTAGCAGTATGCTACTTTCAGGGGTTTAGCATAAGTGCAGCAATAAACAGCATGCACTATGCAAGAATTCAGGCAAAATAATCCCAAAACAGTGATGGTAAGCAGCCTAACATTAACACTACTTATCATTTTTTCAGTGGTATTTAAGGCAGTATTGGACAAATGATGTTCTTCTAAAGACTTTACCTGTTCAAAGGAAGTATTTTGCTTCTTCAAGATCTTTGCAAAACCATGGAAGAGAGCACAAGATGATATGGCCTCAGTTGTCAATAATATATTGCAAACAGCCATCACTAATGCAACCCTACATTGTTAAAAAAAACTGAAAGAGGATCTGACTCAAGCAAAAATAAAAAGGGTTTAAACTCAATATAAGAAAGATTGAAAGGGGAATATACCACACTTGGAAGCTTTCAGTGGAGAAGAGACAAGTGTTACAAATCTTCAGCTGTGACTGCTTCCCCACCAAGCTTAAGTAGCCAGAAATCGCCAGTATTACAGTACTCACAGAAAAGGTTTAGCACCTCATTATAAAAACTGGCATGCTGTCCTTCTTAAACAATTACATAAAATCAAGAACTGATCAGGAACTGAACTAATGTGACCACTCAGTTATTTTCTGTTCCCTCCCTCAAGCTACCCTCCCTCCTGCTCTTGTTTTCTTAATGTTCCTACCCTTGCCTCTAGCACCCAAGTACCACTAACTGCACCCCCTACTCTGCCACTCACCATACTAACTAATCTGAAGGGGCATGACAAACATTAACCTTTCCAGCTCACAGTTACTAAATGTGCATGCCCAGCTGTGTATATGTCATCTCTAAAATAGATTACTGTAACTCACAAGATATGAAGCTGATGACAATGACTCCAGCTGGTACAGGATGCAGCTGCTTGCTTCCTCCATGGTTTAGGTCACAGTGACACCTCAAGCTCTATTGCCCATTTATTTTTACATTCACTTCAAGTCCTAGATTGCAATCTCCAAAGCTCAAATTTGTGGTACATTAAAGATTAAATTATTTGTGAATAATAGAAATTGACACACCTCTTGAACAATACAAATCACAAAGCTCTGCGTGTGATTTTTTTATAATTGAAAATAAAAAACATTTCCAGTTGTAAGATTCAAGCTCAGCATGATCTTTCCAAGGATTTTAAAGGGATATGAGAACCTAATTATTTTTTAAAAATGCTACAAAGCTGTCCTTTTGGAAGGCACTCCTTCACTGCAGAAGAAAGTATACAATTATTTTCTTCCTACCCTATTTTCAACCCAAGACAAGAAGACTAATGAAAGAAAGGAGAAAAACCATCCTTCAGTAAGAGTTTTATCCCAAGAAGGCGAGAGTCAGAATTTGACTGAGATATCACTACTATTAATACTACTTAAAAAGCACTGAGATACTATGGTTATATAAAACAATATAAACCACTAAGATACATAAAAAGTGATGGGCAACAAAATTAAACTACAGAAATATTTTTAGACAGTAAAAATTGCCTTGCAATCTAATTTCCATTCTTCTTCTTTAAATGATCCCATGCATGTTCAGATTAAGTAGAACTGTAATAATGTGACTGTTGAACTCCATGCCTTGAAGAATCAGATACCTAACATCTGACTTATAAGGCAATGAGACCACCTACTAAGTCACTCAAACTAAGTAAATAGAGCTCTTGTCTTCATCAGGGAGAATGCTGAATTCTCTCAGATGCTTATTTTTTTATAATTTCACTGGCCTAATTTGCTTCATCTGCACTGGCTCAGAGACACAGAATCGGTCAAAAGAAAAGTAACCTTTTGTTGCTGGTTGGCATATGCTGGGTTTTGTATTTACAAATTAATAAGAGAAATTATTTTCCAGATGCTTCTTTTAGTTCCAGCTGCTCCACATGCCCAAGGTATTTTTAGGAAGGAAACTGCATCATAATTCTCCGGTTAAATGAAAGTTAAAATTAACTAACCCCAAACAAAACCCCAAACCCAAAAACTTTGCTCAAAAGTATCCTTTATTGCATACTTTGTCTGGAAATGACTTTAAGTGTTCAAATCAATACGCAGCCTTTTCCAACGGAGCCATACATCTCACCTTTCAAAGCCGCTTGTTCTGCTTGTGTGTACATTCCCAGAAAGAAGTACGTACAGGCAAGGTTCACCCAAACATCCGGATTGCAAGTTGGTTGCTTGGTTAAGGCCTCGTATTCCTGTAACAGAAGAGAGGGTTGATTTTTAAAACATGCGTAATAGCACACACTTGTATTAAATACCATTTTTCTTCCACAATTTTACAATGTATCATTAAATTACCAAGATCAAACAATTTATTCTGAAGTTCACTGCAGTTCTTACAACAAAACTATTATGTTTTAAGCTATGTCCCTATTTTTTTGTTTACAGCAATATAACAGACCAAGGGACAAGCAGTGCCATAAATTATCATGTATGAGCATGATTTCTGTCAATATTGAAGTTATAAAACCATATTTATATTGTAAATATATTATTATAAGAATATTATTTACATATATAAACCCCAATATATGTAAGTTAGAAAGCCATCAATATAACCAACTTCTGTTGCATTCCTAAGTTCTCCTCCAGTCAAAGTCTGGGAGCCATAAACACCAAGGAAATCTCTTTGTGAATACTTTCTGGAGCAGTGTTAAATGTGTTTTTGTAAACCTGTAGGTAGTGTCTTAGTGTATATTAAACCTGTGGAAGTGTATGTTAAGTCTGAAATTATGCAAAAGTAATACCATCAAGTGCAGGAAGAAAATGATTTTGTACTATTAATAATTAAAATAAATATTTTAAAATAGTGTTTAATTTTATCACATCCTTTTTTTAGCTCCTATTTTTGTGTATATTTTATAATTACATATTAGCACAGTGGTGCATGTATGTAATTTATAAATATATAGATGTGTGTATATACAATGGAGGTGTGTACTCAAAAATCTTTTGCTAATAGGGGTACATGAGCAAAATTTTTGCAGACTACTGCATTAAAAGACAAGCCTATAAGTTGGTATTGGGCAAATTCATGATTTCCTTATAAAGATTAGTAATTTGTAGTAAATATTAATAACCTGTTCCTAACTTTACCATTTCCCATTTTAAGATTTACAGCCAATAGTTATAGAAAGGCACTAGATACCGTATTCTGATATTTCTCACACATCCACTTTCATTACATATCCTTTAATTCTGCCACATAAACTGCTTCACTTCTTGTTATTTATGAAACAGCAAAAACTTAACAGATCAGTCTTTCGATCTACTTTTTTTAAATGAAAAAACTTTGCAGCCACTGGACAATTATACTCCTGAAGATAAACATCGTTTCTCAGAGTAACAAAAGGTACTAAAAACAGAGGCAGGGAGATCTCTCAATGCCATTTTTTTTCCTGTATCACATTTCTGATAAATTCCTAGGAAGGACCATCCCAGTGGAAGTGCCTGCTGCTGGTGCTCCTGCTCTTCATCCAGCCATGGAGACAGGCAGCATAAGGCAAAGCGGGCAGGGTCACGCAAGGTTCTCACAAGACCTGCTGAAGGAATGACATCCATATACTCCAGATCACCGCAAGCCACTCATCCCTCCCCGCAAAACAACTCCTTGCTGACGCTACTTGTTCTCCAAACATATGAACTGGAAGTCCCCTCTGCCTAGGGACAGTTTAGCAGATTGAGCCTCTGTGGGTGGGAGACCTCTTACATCTGCGGAAAAGGACAGATAGATATAGATATACAGCATGAGATAAAAGAAGCCATGCCCAAAGGACAGCAAATCCCAAGAAGAGAAAACAACAATGAAGTTTAGAGTTTGCAAGCATAAAGAATTTTTTTTTTGTTGCCAAGTAAAAGTAAACTGCACTCCGGAACAGAGAAGATACTGGTAAGGAGCACCCTTAAAAGCCAGCTCAGGCTTGCTAGTACTTCAAGGACTAGCTGTCCAACAATATTTACAATAAATAAATATAAATATCATAAATATAATAAATATCATCATAGTAATTATTAATATTTTTTAAAAAGCAAACATTTACATAGAGGCCAACCTCTCCTACTGAGGCCAGTTTAATCTTGAGGTAGGCCTGTCATGGAGCTCTGAGAGATAGGCCACTGCTGTTTATTGGGACCACCTGGAATCTTTCAAAATGCATTCAGATTAAATGCACCCAAAGGTCTCTTTCAGCTAGGGCTTCGGGCAGATTAATTAGAAAAGACAAAGTGCATAAACACGAGTCATATTCTGCCTTGGCCATTCAAAGCAAGCAACATATAAAGAGTGTTCTAGCAGTACCAACGCGAGTCCATGGAAACAATAAATAAAAATTAAGACTATTAGTGCTCCTTATCTTGTAGTTCTGGGCCATGTGCCCAGACTACGTGCTGTTGCCCCTTTCCTCACTGAAAGCCATTCAACATCAGTCTTCCAAAGACAACTTCACAAGAACTCTCCCCCCTTCTCTCCAAATAAACCAACAAACCCAAACAAACTAAATACTCTCAAACCTGTCCTAAGAGTCAACCTGTGGCATACTTTTGCCATTTAGGAGCATCAACAACTCCTTGCTATTTTACTCTCCTCCTCCTCACACCCCTATTACAAGACACATGCAGTTTTCCTCAAAAGCAGGCTGCCAGGTCAATTGCCCACAACTGTAGACACATCCTGACAATGCGGAGGGCCAGCTCAATGCCCTCATTACTTGCCTGGATTCTCCAAGCCCATAAACACAGATGCTGAAGCGCCAATAAAAAAGCCAACATATATGGCTGCTCCACGTGTGCTCAAATGAGATACTTATCGTAACCTCGCTACAGTCATGATAGAGAGGCCTAGAGAACTCCTAGAGCAAAAAAAATCCACTTTTTACTTTCTATCTGCAGCTATCAGGAACTGGAGTGTAGCTGTGTTCTCACACTTCTCACGGAATTACTCAACCATGACCAGATACTGCTCATGGATGAACAATTACCCTAGTACAACCCTGTTCCTTCCACGATTTACTACTTGACTAAAATTACCATGAGCCAAGCCGGCAGGAGGTCCTGTTCAGTGAAGTGGTAGAATGGCTCCTACTTCTCTGCCAGGAGGGAGGTGGCAGATTGGAGAGACTACTGCTGGCTGTATGTAGACTGTAGGACTTTGACAGAAAAAATGCACTGAAGATTCTGGCCCAGGGATCATTCTTTGCTCTAATGTATGCAGCTGATGGGCCAAAATGACATTACCAAGTCCAGCAGCTGCACCATGCCAGCATCCCGTGTGCCTAGAGGCAGAGGGTGCAGACTGCAAGTGTGAAACTTGTTCTTGAATTCAACCAAGAAGTGCACCTCCCCGTGCCAACTGGTCTCGTAAATTTTTTTAAAAAAACATGTATATATTAAAAAAAAAAGTATGTATATATTAAAAAAATAATAATAAACCCTCACTTTCTTAAGGCCCCAGCTGATTCAGTTTATAAGATCAGGCACCTCAGAAACAGAGTCATTGGCCTGATGCTCTAATTCTGGTACTTGGGTGACACTGGGAAATTTTTCAGGTGGCTTAAGATTAGAGCTATGAACAAGTGGCAGCTGCTGCAGAAAGACAGATGGGTTTTTCCCCACTACGGATAGTAGATGCGGAAGATTGCAGAAAACTAATTAGATGCCACCATGTACTAGGGAAGCTCTGGTTGCCATATGATGCCAGGAAGACATGAGCTACTCAGTAACAACAAGTTTGTCCATGAAGGAAGCTAGTCAGTCCCTAAGGAAGAACTGCACCATGAAGAGTCGAGCTCACTGCAGTACCATTTGTAAGCTGGGGTACAGCGGTAGGGAGGATCCCACCAGATCAGTGTCAGTGGCATCACCTTTGAGAAAGGCATCTGCTGTTAAGAAGGGGGAAGCGCGACCCTAGTGAAGCAGAGGTGAGCGCTCTACCTACAGGATACCTAACTGTTGTTGGTGTGCCTGTGATAAGAGAATGTGAATTCTCTCACATGAATGTGACGGAGATTTTGCTGTCATTCTCTCTGAAGATATTCCTGGAGCTGGATGTCTGTGTGTTTTTCACTTTTCCCCTGTTTCTCCCAGTAGAGCATGATGGCCACCTCATCGCAATTCCCAAGCTTCTCCAAAAGTTGCTATGCAACCAACACGCCTGGCTCACTATGAAAGTATCATTGTTAATAAAAGCATTGAACAGTGTGATTTCTGAAGACCATCAGGTACAAGGAATACAAACCATGAACTGTGAATATAGGGACACAGACTATATGTTGTCACTTGCAGGAACACATAGGAGTGTGAATCATTTAGACTATATGCAACGTCATTCTGGAGAATTCTGCAGAAACTTTGACCCATACTATTTTATTTACGGTGCTTTTGGCACTCCCAAAAGAGTGCCCCAAGATCTCAAGGGTATAGACTATCAAGGAATTTGTCCTTGAGAATACAGCAACAACACCTCTGTAGCATAGCAGATGAGATAACAGCATTTTACACTTCAACATGGAAGCTGATAACTGAAAGGCAGCTCAGTCTACACAGTGCAATGAAACCTATAGCCTTAGAAATTAAAACGAGAGTGTTCTCCCTCCAAAGAAACTAGGCTGAGATGCACAGGCTCATTTCCCACATCACCACAAAATGACAAAGCTATCAGGATTCATCACTATGCAAAAAAACCAGTATTAAATCTGGAAAGACAAGCCCTGTGATCTCTCACTTAAAACACACAAAAACAATCAAACTACAAATCACTCATACAAACCTTTTATTGTCCCTTCCTAGGTAGAAAAACAGGAAAAAGACGATTGTTGCAGTTTTTAAAGGCCTGAATCAACAGCATCACCTAGTGGTGAATCAAACACCACATGCAAAAACTAATTCGGAAAATTAAAAAGAAGCAGTTGCCTTTTCGTGCAAGGAAACATGTAAAATCTACTCTGGCTATAAAAGCATCTACTGGGTATTTAAAAAAGCAGAATTTATTGGAAGTTTATTTTCAATTTATTTCTTATGTCAAAGAAATTGCAAGTTATTTTTCATTTGTATATGAACGTTTCTCTTTTTTTTAAAATTTCACTCCCTATTAACACCTAATGCCTATATGTAAATTAACTACAGCAACTGATTGTTGTATTCATAATATTTAAATTCCACAAGTCTAAACATGAGTATTAATTTTCCGTTATGTCCTGTACTACTATTCTACATTCTATACTGTGCATACTGTCAGTTTGATTCATTGAGCATTTCTAACATCTCTAACAGATGTTTTTCTCCTCAATTTTTTAAAGGGCAGAGTGCCTTGTGCATTTCTTACTTGGAAGCTTTAGAGTTTTCACCTCATGTATGCATCTTGTGCATGTGACCATTTATCTAAGATAGAAAATATCACCATTGTTCTATAATACATTTGTTTTCTTTTTATTATCTTTTGTTAATACTTTAAATTAACATCTGTTTCTAATATTGATTCTGGGGAAAGCAAGTTCAAAGACTGCAAAACCAGCTATACTTCAGTTATACTTCGCAGTGAAGAGACACAACAGAACTCTAAGATGCAAATGTTAAAATGTACAATTTTTTTTAACAATTAACATATATTTTAGTGACTTAAAGCTTTTAGAAAATAAGACTGTCTCATTTAATTGAATTACCTAATACAAGAAAATGCAAAAAAGAGCAATAAAGTACATTAAATGGCCAGGGGCATTAACCTCTAAAGAAAGAATTTTTTCATACATATCACAGATAAGCTACACAATGAAGACAGAAACATTATTAAACCTGAAAAACGTGGAAACCTAGCTGCAAAAAGGGAATGATGGATTTAGGACATGAACTACGACATTCAACAGAACAAATTAAGCTACTGAGCCTAGGATCAAATAAGTCAGTACATAACATTTAAAAAGTTCTATTTTCATAGGTAAATACCACTTTTTTTTCCCAATCCAAACTGCTTTCCACAGCATCTGCCTTATTACTGTACATTTGTACCTCAAGTGGCTAGCAGGGCTGTTCCCTATTACAGACATCTTCCTCCTGTTGTCATTGCTTTGTCACAACATGCCAATTGCCAACCTCGGGAAGCCGGATTTCCCCACCTTACCTCCAGAGCTCTCTTGTAGTCACCCAAATGAAACGCACAGTATCCGATCCAAAGGTTGCCATCCTCCTCCTCCTTCTCACCCACGTGCTGTTTAAACTTTGTAGAGAATAAAGAATGTAAGAATTTTGTCAGCTGCCACAGTTTCTAAAGCCCCACAGATAACCAAAGCAATACTAGGCTATCATATATCGCGGATGGTTTGATAGCTACGGATGCTACTGGGGTGGAGCTGCTTCCACATTTCGGAGGGCAGCAGCAGGCAGCCCTCGCAGGCCAAACCCAGCTCTGTGAAGCGGGGAGCAACAGATGCCGCTGCAGGGCCCCAAGGAGGCGAGAGGGTCACAAGGAAAGGGAAGGGGTCCTCTCGCCCCGCAGCCCTGAGGGCACAGAGCTGGCAGCGACGATATCGCTCTCCCGAGGGAAGCCGGTCACCTCCAGCAAGGCGATCGCACCGGTGAAGTCCCTCTGGGCCAAGAGTTCTTCAAGCTGTGGCACCTCCTTCCCTTTCTTCCTCCGCCTGTCTCCCGGCGGCGGGGTACCCCCCACGGCCGGCTTGGCCCGGGAGAGCATCTGGGCAGAGAGCAAAGAGGAGCTGGGTCAGAGCGGGCCCTCCCTCGGCGCTGCCTCCCCTGCCGCGTCCCTCGCCCCGCCGCCCCTCACCATCCCGCGATCCCTCACCGCCCCGCCGCCCCTCACCATCCTGCGGCCGGGCCCAGGCTCCGCGCTGCGCCGGCGGCGCCGTTGCCGGGGTAACGGCGGGACGGCGGAAGGCCGCGGCGAACGGGCGCCGGCTGACGACCGGGGCTGTCCCCAGGGTTCCGCCTCCGCTGCGGCGGACGGCGATCTCCGCGGCGGCCCCTCGGTCAGAGCCGCGCTGGTTCCTCCCCCAAGCCCCGTGGCTCTTCCTCTCCTCGCCTGTGGCCCTTGGCCTGAACATCCGGGTCCCGAACTTGGGTCGCAACAGCACCGCGGATTTGGGACAGAGTGGCTGGGAAGCGGTCAGGTGGAAAAGGACCTGAGGGTGCCGGCTGACAGCGGCTGAACATGAGCCAGCGTGTGGCCAGGTGGCCAAGAAGGCCGATGGCATCCTGGCTTGTGTCAGATAAAATGTGGCCAGCCCTTGTGCACTCGTGAAGCCACACCTCGAACCCTGCGTCCAGTTTTGAGCCCGTCACGACAAGAACGACCTTGAGGAGCAGGAGCGTGTCCAAAGGAGGGCAGCAAAGCTGCTGAGGGGTCTGGAGCACAAGTCTTATTGTCCCAAAATAAGTTTTTTTCACCCGGTGTTCAAGAGGCCAAACCACACAGAGAGTCAAACTCTTTGATGTTGTTATAGATATATATTATAATATTGGCTTTCCGCAGATATTAAAGAATGTTAAATGTATAATGTTAAAATGGTTTCACGGTAAGAATATGACTGTAGTTTGTTAATAGTGAATGTATTTATACCATCCATCCTTGAGTGGAAGGAATTTGTGTAGATAAGGTACAAGAAAGTTCCAGGGGGGTGAAGGAATGATCCATCCAGAGCCCCTTGTTATCACTGGTGCTTGTCAGAAGCAGGATGGGAGGATGTAAATTTATTGTAAAAAGGAGACTCATCTGACCTGGTCCCTGCTCTCCAAAACCCCTGAACCGGCTGAAGCTAAGCTCATAGCGCCGGCCGAATCCAAGAGCCTAAAGAGCATGCGTGACAAAGAAAAGTAAAAAGTTCAACTGAGAGGAAGACTCTTCTTTATCCCTAAAAACCCCGGCCCACCACCACCCGGAGGCACTGCGCATGCGCAAATAACCTTTGAGTTCATTTTAATACGAAGCGGGGAGAGGTCATGAATATGTATAGGCGTATTGGAAAATATAATGCATATGTAAGACTTTAAAGAATAAATACAAAGATAAGTGCTTCAATCAAAGCGCGCCGTTAACAAAACAGAGACCGCCCAGCCGCCCGGCGCCGTAACTTTCGCTTTATTGTCTTGTCCCTTATTGTCCCTTTATTAAAAGCTTTTAAATCCTAACAAGAAAGAAAAGTGTGTTTTTCACAATGTACTTACAGTTCTGCACAGAAAGGGATGCTGGGTGGCAAATCCACAAAGCCAGGATGACAACTACCAAAACTTTTCATTGTTTATACATTTTAGCAAACAAAAGCTTTAAGGTCTATTGTTTACAAGTTCCATAGTTCTCTTAATAATCAATATTCTATCTTCTACTGGTTAATGATTCTCTCACTTTTCATGCTAATTAGTCCACATAGTCTTTCTCTTCTTTTGGGTCAGTGTCTGTGAGTCAGTGGTCACAATTTATTCACTGCCAATTACCTTTTACCCAGCTGGGGCTGATTCAGCACAGTTGCTGAGTTGTCTTTATTAGTTTCTTCCTTATCTTGGAGGTTCTGTCCTTGTGGCCTGTAAATTCTATATTCTTTGTGTCCACTATCAGTGGTACATCCTTATTCCCAAGCTTTGCTAACCTCCCTTTAGGTCTGAGATTGAAATATGTCAAGTCCTAAACCTTAACAAGGCAATTCTACCAACAAGTAACTTGTCTTTCTAACACCTGGACATCACTTAGAGCTTGCTTGTTAGCTGCTCTCTGTTTCACAGATTAAATCTCTTTTTGATTAGTCTTGAAAGTATACAAAGATCAAACATCAAAGAACATATTTTCTTAAGAAGATTTTTACATACTCCACATTTTGCAACATAATGATGAGTGGCTGAAGGACCCAGGGTTGTTTAGCCTGGAGAAAAGGAGGCTCAGGTGAGACATTACTGCTCTCTACCTGAAAGGGGGTTTTGACAAGGTGAGGGTTGGTCCCTTCTCCCAAATGACAGGTGGAAACAGCTTTAAATTATGTCATTGAAGGTTTAGATTGGGTATTAGGAAAAAATTCTTCACTGAAAGGGTGGTTAAGCATTGGAGCAGATTCCCCAGGGAAGTGGTGGAATCACCATCCCTGGAGTGTTCAAAAGACACGTAGATGTGGCACTTAGAGACATGGGGAACTGACAGACCTGCAGTGTTATGTTGATGGCTGGACTCAATGACCATAGAGATCTTTTCCAACCTTCTATGGTTAGAAATGTCAGTGCAGAGGACTAAAACATTACACTACTGCTGACAACTCAACTAACTAAAAAACACATGTCCATGGACAGGACTAATGAAGTATCTGTATTTCTACCTTTTTGCCTTCCTTGAGAGGAAAATTTTTTTGCACTTTATCAGGGGAAAAAACCCAAACCCATCTCTGTTTTCTTTTTTTTTTTTTGGTATGAATAAATATATCCTATCATATTCCAATCATCTGTGACATAGACCAGCAATAAAGAACTGCGTGCTCCTTCTTCAGAGTACGGGTTCCATATTCACTGTGTCTCAATCACTTCAAGATGGATTGACCCAGGAATGATACACCCAGCTTGCAACTCTGTCTGAGAGGTTGCTCTGCAACCAGGAACCACAGGATCACAACAGCACCATGATGGTGTCTCTTGGTGATGAATGTGCTTTCATACCGCAGGCCACAAAGAAGGAAGGCAGATAAGCCACTCTCCCACAAAGGATTTCTCTGCAATAAATTAATTTCTAATTACTTAGTCAAAGTGATAAAGAATGTTTGCCAGTGATTTAGTCTCCTTTTATAGCTCTTCTCTATTATGTAAGGTATTATTTCTGTCAGGAGAAAATTAATTTTCCATAAATAATTCTGAAATTATTTGTCCTCTCATAGATTTTATTTCAAGTAGGGGTTTTTTTGTATTTATATTGTGTATATGGACTGATTCACATAATACAGATATTTATCCTCATCACTTTTCTAGGATTTTCTATTATCTAATAGAAAAATAATTTCAGCAGGCTAGAAGATTTAAGTCTTCTCTGTCAGAACCTTGTGAAATCAAGAAAAGCATCTAGATTGACAAGGATATTGTAAGATGCCTTTTCCCTTTCATGTCTTTAAGAATGCTTCAGAAGTGCTTCAGTTCAGACTGAAAGAAAATAATAATGGTTGTAAAATACCTCCGAGTAATTTTCAGTAGGGTCATAGAATATTCTGGTTCTGTACAGTAAACTGGGAAAACTGAAGATTTTGGGTTGAGGTTTTTTTTTACTATACAAGTGCCAAAGTCTGTTGGGTAAAGGAGGAGAAACAGAAAAAGCACACAGTGTCATTGATAGAGGAGTTATATTTTTGGCTGAAATGCAAACAAACAGATAGTACAATTAGGCAAGATTTTTTCTATTTTTTAAAGAAAAAGTAACTGAAAATTTAGTTTTAGTACATAGCTTCTGGTTTTTTTTACAGAGATTCTTTCAGAAGATCCTGTTGTGTTAAGGATCAACATAAACACAGCTGAGATACTGACTCAAATGAAAGAAAGCTCTCAGCTGCTCCACTGGTTTCTTCCCTTACCATGCAGCCCCTGACTTTGTACATGGTGGGTCTGAAGCCGAGGAATGCACAAGAGCTAACACATGCACAGTGCCCGTGCTTTAGCTGAGGGCACAAGAAGGACAGTGTCAACTTAGATAAAAAGTGATAGCAGCATCAAATTGACCAAAATATTATTAGCGTGTCTGGTGTAGAAATTTTTTCTAAGATGCAGTACAAAGTAGGTAAAGATGTTATAATCTTTTCCTCATATGAAACACTAAGATGACAATTCATAAATTAAAGACAAGTCAAGAAGTTTATCTACTCTAGAATAATACTGGAAAGCTGCTGCAGTTCTCACCTTCACTGTTTTTTTAGCCAGTGCCATTATCCTGAGTTTGTGAGCTGTAATATGATTAATGATCATGTTTATTTCCACACAGAATTGCTGGGAGAATGGGAATTTACTTACACTGGTGGCAGCAAAAGGGAAATCATGCACCCATGACTAAACACCAAGATAATCATCAGAGAATGCAATGAGTTTTAAATAAAAAATCAGAGACTGGAAAGTGAGGTCTAAGAAAAGGAGAGGAAGGAGGGAAAAGAAATTTTAAAAAGGAGAGAAAGCAAAAGCAAGAAGTGGAAAAAAAAATCATCATCATATAACCAAAGCAAGAGGTTAGGACATTACCTTTGCATCAGCAACAATCATGTGCTTCAATTTCCACAATATCTGGGTAAGATCATGTTCTTTCAGTAATGATGCTTCACCATGTTCTGCAACTTGTACCTTTGAAAATGCATCCGACAACATCTGACATCTCAAGATAAATGATACACAAAAGTGAGAGCAATGAAATGCTCCCCTGCTACAGCTACAAAGGCAATCCCTTGAGATGAGAAAATGGGAAATGATCCCTTTAAGAGCAAAGAACTTGAGCAATACTTACTTCTTTTTTTATGGTGTCAGCAACTTCTGAGTCTTAATCTAGCCTGGATAGACCACCCACGACGAGAGAAGCTGAAGCACGTCAGTAAGCATGGATCATGTGCGCCCCTAATGCTTTTGTTCAGTCTCTATTGCTCAGCTCAGGAAGGCAAACAACAGCCATGTCAGTTAAAGACCTCCAAATGGTGACATGAAAATTCATAATTTTTATCTTTATTTGGGAAGGGGAAACTTTATTTTCACTCATGTTTATGTCTGTGATGTTTATGGGTCTGCAGGAAATGCACCTTCAGAATTTTTCTATTTCCAGCACCCACCTGTCATCAAGATTCAGTCAAGTTAATAAAAAAGCTGTCCTTGTATTTGATTTTAGCATTACATTTAGGTAAGTTTTTAGAAGTTTATGTATGTAGAAATGAAGGAGGGAAAGACAATCCACTGATCAGTATGACTCAGTGTCAGAACTGAAAATGCAATGCATGGTTAGCTGTGTCCGCACAAACTTATCCAAACCAGAAAGCCACATCACTGCAAGTGCTATGTCCCAAAGAATGCAGTTGTACTGGTTCAGGACGCGTGCTGATTTATTTGCACAGTGTTCCACTGCCATCTGGATTTACAGGATCAAGTGTGCACTAGCTTGAAAATCTCATAACTCCATCCCAGCACATAGTATAAACATGTGCAATGTTTAATAAAAAGAGTTTAAGGAAACTGAAGTACATGTCCAAGACATAAATTATTACATACTCAAGCCGTTTGCCTTTGCAAAGATAAACAGAACAGATGTTTGCCCATTAAGGATAGCTTACATTTGTTTCTTGACAGAGGTGTATCCTGCTGAGTGTAGAACAGAGGCAAACCAGTACGCTGAAAAGATAAATATGTCCTGTCACTCTAGAAACAAAGTCCTTTAGAGAAAGAAAACAGTAGTTAAGAGGAAAGACTTCCTACTATTTATTTTTGTAGTATACAAGTTAGGCGGATAAATAATATTCACATCAACATGCATATGTGTTGGGAAAGGGTTAACAGGAAGAAGACTTCCTTAATTAATTGAGCTAGATATTTATGACACATCACATATTTAGCTTCATCTTCTGGTGTGTGGCAACATAATAGATCAATGGGAAGATGGAGCCACCATCCAAGCTGCTGGTAATACGATGCAGTTCCACTTATCCTTGTCTGTAGTGTTCCTCTTACTAGATAGGTGACTTCTGATGAGAACAGTCAGTGCTTTGGAGCGTAATTTTGTTCTAATCTGTATCAGCACCTAGATTATGGCAGCAACCTGAACTCTCAATAACCCATGGGAATGGCAATATTATCATGCTGTACTATCAGGATCATCCATCACATGACCCACATGTTTTTATGTTGGTTTACAGGCTTGTTGCTTAGCAGTTGCTGGTTCCAAAGAATAGTGTTTGCAAAATCTTTCTTTATGTTCTTTTGTAGCAAATGAGAAAGAAAAAAAGATCAGTTCTGAAAAGTCAGTATAGCTGCTATGCAGCTGCCACACATGTATACTATATCCATGTATACAGCTGCTATATCCGTATACTGTACAGCTAAGTTCATAATAATTTACATTATTATTTTCTAAGTCTAGACAGTAGAAGTATTGTAAAAATAATTTAAAAGATGGGAAAACATTATTTCATGTCCCTGGTCTCCTCTCTAATATTGAAAGTTAAAGAAGACATCTTTATACTCTCCAGTTGAAACCAATAAGTTACTGACATTAAATAAACGCAGATATTACAGTGCTGTATTTTTTAAAATTTTGTGTCTGTAACCATATTTGAGATTCCAACCTCTAACAAAACTGAGAAAAGGGAAACTGAAATATTTCTATTTTATTTTTCTTCAATCTGATTTTCTAAGTCTTTTAAAAGACAAGGTTAAAGCTGTTAAAGCCCCAGACATTCAAAATAATTTGGAATCAGACTTAGTAATAGTGGACAGAACTTGAAAACAACATCGATGTTTTTCAGCATTTTTCCTGTTGGCTAAATATGAACAACTACTACAACATAGAATGTCTCATGCATATTTATTATTAAAAATGCTGTATTTTATGGAAACAATGTTGACAACCTCGCTTATTCAAAAACATAGACATGGTAGATTTCAGGCCACTGAAATCAAGGAAATTTGTTTTCAGAGTTAGTGAGAATTAAGAACATAAATACATCTATGGTTCTTTTTATTTATAATCTTTTCAGGTTTTTTTGTCTCTCTCTTTTTCCACTTTTCTCAGTTCTGCAATGCTGGGGACTTGCAGCATCTCTTTTTTTTTAATGGAACCTCATATTCCTGTGTCCTGTCAAAGTTCCTGGCTCTGGAGAAAATAAAAAAATTATGTGCAACTGTGAAAAACGTAAGCTGATTGCAACAATTTAAATTAAATTTAATTAATTAAACTGAGAAATAATTGTAGCAAATATTCAGAGCAAAATTCCATTTTAAAGGACACTGTCAAAATATGTTATTCTGCAAAATAAGATGATTGTATCAGAATGCATGTTTCTTTACAAAATAGTGGCTTGAAAAACACTACCTTGGTTGTCTTTGGTACCAAAGAAATTGAAGACAAGCTGACAATATGTTTGTGTTATCTTCAGACTTATTAGGACTATTGGTACCAACTACTACAAGTAGCAGTTTGACTGACTGCAGGCACTCGATACCTTCACCTAATTCTTTGGGTCTTCTGACATTTAATGTCTTGGGGTGACTTTATGATGCTGTATCCTCCTCCTAAATTTGTCCTCCTAAATTTGTCTCCAAACCATCACATTTAAGGAATTTTCATTCCATATATTCTCTCTATTTTCTCCTCTATGAGTGGTCAAGTGGAAATAATGATTTGTAACTAAGTAAAAAATAAATTAGGCTGCATGCCAGTAATGAGATCCTAAAAATGAATGTGGTAAAGGTGTTGAAGATAGACAGTGCATAATTCACTTATAATACAATATGAGCTGATAGGCAAAGGGACTCTGTGGTGCCCAGGCTGGCCTATCATTCCCATTTTTCAGGACATTCAGACTCTGCACAAAAAAAGAGAAGCCACTGAAATGAGGAAAACCCTGTCACGTGCAGCATTAAAAAAGGTGTGGAAAATGTTCTATAGACCATAATCTTTCATAGGCTGAGAGAGGAACAAGCCTTTGGAATTTTTTGCTCTTCTTTTTCTCTGAGTGTCCTTGAATTTTCCAGAAGACTGAGAGAACTTCTCAAAGTAGTTTCAGATCAGGAAGTCAGTGCTGATTATAAATTGCAAATACACCCTATAATATCTAGTTGTTTATTATCCAGTAAATCCTAGGGCAGAACAAATACAGTGCTTTAAAGTGCTGTTGAACCAGGCACTAAAAATCACTTTTCACTAAAAGCAATGATACAGTTCTCTGGTGAGTTAATTCAAGGTGGTATTTCTAAACTAACACAGACTATAAGAATACCTAAAGAGAACTATTATGTTTTGTAGCTATGCAATATATGGACAGGTAATGGTGGTGGTGAGGAGCTGAATTTTTTCTTCAGACAAATAAATACAGGGCCTGCCTATCTGAATCTGAATCGTCCCTGTGCTGCTGAAGCCAAAATAAGTGATAAACTACAGTGATTCAAGGGGAGACCTCCATGAGCTGTTAATCGTGCTGGGGTTACAAAGATGAGGGTCCCAAGCTGATGTTCACCTAGGAACTGACTTCTTGCATAGACACTTGCATGCAGTGAAGATATGTAATATGTAAAAGATCTCAGTAATGCTGAGATCTTTTTTACCTTTCTGCCAAGATTATAGCAGTAGCTGATGCCTAGAAGCCACAGCTAAGGAGAATGCGCTGGGGATGTCAGATGCAGTTTTTTAGCACCTTATTCCTTAGACAGTGATTAAATCTTGTCACTTTTAAGAGAGAATAAATAGTTCTACAAGATGTGCTTTAAAGATGTTTTGTGGGTTGTCAAGAGGGGTTACCTGAGGCAGGATATTGCTGGTGTTTGAATTTCTTACTCTGTTTCTCCACTCATGAGAGGCACTCTTTCAGAGGAAGGCAGAGTTATTTGCATTTGCCTTCAGGTTGCTCCCATTACCTGTAGTTCTGTTGTAAGCCAGTATTTCTGGTTAAAGCTGCAGTCACCTACAGGAGTCAAAAAGCTTTCTTTTTCCCTCCAACACATAATTTGTCTTCTGAGTTTCTGAATTGGATCCTTCCCTGACTAATCTTGGAAGCGTGAGAACTGGCTCATGGTTGTAGAAAAGTTCCTGAGATAGTGGAAACAGTGCCCTAGAGAGATATGGACAGTTTCTTTGGTTAGCTGTCTGGTTGGTATCACTGTTAACCTCTTGGGTTTATAAACTGCTAGATTGGACATTATGAAAGAATTAGATGAGGTTGGCTGCAATCCTTGGGAGCTTAGCTGTGTTCTGCAGCCAGGACACTATGAATGGACTGGCATTTGTGTCTCATCTCTTGTATTCCTCAGGGACTGACAATGCCTTAAGCAAAGGCAGCAACAAACACAAACTTACAGAAGCTTTTGCTTTTGCTTGTGGCAAGCCTATCAAATTTTGTACTTTACACATCTGACTCATTTATTTACTTTTCCTTCTCTCCACCCTCATGAACATCTATAGTATCAGTAACTGTCATATTTACAGTACAATGACACAGCTTTTCTTTGTCTCTCTTATGCCGTGAGGCAGATATTACTGATCAGTCTGCCAGGCAACTGTGTTTGGTGTCCAAAGACCCAAGGTACAATGGAAAGTGTGGTGTTTGGCAGGTTTCATGGAGAGCTTGCTTCATCCTAGCTGCTACCTCCTGCCACACTCCTGCTGCTCCACATCACCGGATTATTCTGTCATGGGAATTGGCATTGAGAGACTACACACACATACCAGGCAATTAAAAAGTTGAGAAGTCAAAAATTAATTTATACCATATTCTGGCTGGGGCTGTGGCGTTGTGATGATGTAGGACACGGGAGAGAGTAAAAAGAAATGCTGTGATAAGGCTATCGTTGATTTTACCTTTTGTTTTTAAAGGACAGTTCTAAGCTGCTAAGAAAACCAAATAAATACATCAATAGATACGAAGCTAGGGAGACCTCAGTGCCATTACATACTCCCTGTGTGACCAGCTGTGTAAAATACTCAGTTCAAGTTGGATTATCCATGCTGACTGTTTCTCCCAGATAGGCTAAGAAGAGTATAAAAATGCAAATCCTGCTCTGCTGAAGTTAATGATAAATCTCGTATTGACTTATATGGGATAAGTTTCAAGGACATTGGAAATACCTATAAAATGAGCCAGTGATGGATGAGCAGATGATCTCCACATGAAAAGCTGTGTTCCATTCTCAATCTGTGGCTCTAGCCAGCCATACTAGTCCACATGTTTACATGACAGATTGCTCATTTAGAATTGCTGTATTTTTAATTACAAATGCTAGATTAAATATGCAGGGATGTTTATGGACTACTTTTAAGTGCTGGGTCATGGTATTCTCTGGGTATTAGAAAGATTCAAGCAACAGTAATTTGGTATTAAAATAGAATCACATAAAGAGGTCTGTGCAAATATATTTGAGGTGTATTCAATACCTTTTAAATATAGGCTTTGAAAGAAACCATGAAATTGCAGTCTTGTTTTATATCACAAGTCCTGTTACTTACATTGTTTCTGATTATTTTCCTTATTTGTCTTTAAATTATTTCAGGAAGGTAATAAAAGTTAACTGATTTATTATCTGAGAGTCTCAGTGTAGGTTTCAGTAGAAAAACAGAAGCTGTTTTATGTGTGCATAAACATCCCATATTCAGCAAAAGCACATTCAATACTTTACTTAAATTTGTTTCCTTCATGCCTAGAGTTCTCCATAAGGCTTGTGGGTTGGTGGGGTTTTTTAGTTTGTGGTTGTTGTTGTTGTTTTGTGGGGGTTTTTTAGTGATGACATTTAAAATTTAGCTTTAGTCTTGCAGGTCTGAGAGACCTTCGGCTTTGCTAATCCTTACGTGATGGAAGAGGTTCATCACATAAAGTATGAATATCTAGGGCCCCCGTTTGAGGAGGTGGGAACGGGCAATGAGAGCTCTGCTGGCTGAGATCAGATGTGTCTGGGGCAGACCTGGGGAGCTTTGCTGCACAGTGCTAGGCAAGAATGAGTGGACAAGCCTTGTGCTGAGTCTGTAAGAAGAAACAAAGGCTTTGGTCTGAAGGACTGCAAGGGGGACATTTTTGCCAGCACAAAAAGTATGTCAATGTTATAAGCTGAAAGAATGAAATTGGTAACTTACTACAGAAGAAAATACACCCTTGATTTATGAGCTCAATCAGCAGAGATGGTGTGGCAGTGCAATCAAGAGATGTAGGGCAATGCAAACATGAAGTAACCATCTGTTTTCCTCTAGGCTTTAACAGACCTTATATTTTATTTCCATTTTGAAGTGTTGTCTTTATGTTCATTTGTCTCCTCCCCTTTCTTCTCTCAGCTTATGCCTGTGATGAAGAGTTAATGCACTTATCAAGCAAGGTTTCTGGTAATGTTTCAGTTTATAGCCTCAGCCTTTCCATGAGCAAACATTCTCAGCAACCTTTAGCCTCTCTCTTTTCCTGAGTTTTGCGGCTGCTAGTTTTTCACCTTGAAGTGCCACCTAGTACTCTGGAGGGACGGGCAGAGGTGAAGGCAGAGAAGGGGATAGGGAAGTGTGGGAGAGAAGGATTGCACAGCCTGTCTTTGAATCTACAGAGTGGAAATCTCTTTCATTCTATCCAGGAACAAAACCAATGCAGAGTATCTGAAAGAAAGAGAGTTAGAAGACAAAAAGAAATGGGAGAGCATGCACAATGCGTCTAAACTGAGCGATGATGAAGCAACTGGTATTGGTGCTGGCCATTTGGCCTTTGTTTTCCTCACTGCAGCTGCTGAAGCAAGTGCGTTCAAATCGATGTAGCAACAACAGTTACGTGATCAATGTGATGCTCATGAATTACTCGGATTTCCCATCAAGTACTGATAGTTTGAAGTTAGCTGTGAAACAAGCCTTGGAAAGGGTACAAAAGGAATTCCAGACGGCAGGTAAGCCAACGGGTGTTGGTTACCCCTCTCTTGCTGTGGTTTCTTGTCACACTTTGTGTCACAGTTTTATACTCATCTGACCTTTAGCAAGCTGCTTCTCAGACAGGCTCCTTGCCTGCCCATCTTATGTAGATCTTATGGAAATAATGACCTCTCTTTGTATAAATAGAAGTGCTCTACTAATGAGCAGAACCATATATGTGTTCATGGTGTTTGGGCAGACTCTTCCTGCATGCTTCTCTGGAGATGTTCAGCTGCGTTTGGTAACATGGAAATTATTGAACTGGATCAGACAAGACCAGTGATCCACGTAGTGCAGTAATTTGGATGCCCTTGCTTCCTCTCCTGACTGGATTAGCCTCTACTTTCTGAAAATAGTTTTCCTCTTGACCCTGTCTGTTGATCACATCATGATCTGAAGTGTGAAGGATCTGCAGTCCATATTTTTCCTTCATTTAGTCATGTTGCTTTTATTTATTTTGATATCCTACATCTCCTTTCAACATCACCAACCTACTGTCACTCTCTAAAATAACATGAGAAAAAGAGGTTCCAAAGAAATAATAAAAGAAATAATATCTATTCCCTTTCTGCCCTCTAGTTTAAGAGATTTTGTCCACTTTTATAGGAAAGTGGTCTCTCAGTTACTTCCTACAGAGCCTTAAAAAATTTGTCTAGTAATGGCCAACACTAGAAGTACTTTATACTGAAAGTACTAACACTCAACAGAAGTCAGCAGTCCACACTGGAGCAGATTTCGCAGTCACATCCGCAGTAGTGGGGATTAGGTTGTAGGTAGACTTTGCAGAAGCAGGGACACCTCATAGTGTAAGACTACTCAGACCTGTGTCAGAGGAGGGATAATAGTGTACTAGTGGTTACCTGCAATTCATGATGCTGTTTGCTTTTACATTTGCGTTACAGGAGAAAATGTTACAGTGGATGCCATCTTCCACCCCTTTACTTCATCACTCTATGTCCCACAAGGCTGCCGTACTAGCACCTGTGAAGGTGTGGAGCTCATCAAAACCATTTATGTGAGTAGCAGGCTTCTTTCCTTCTGCCTGAGTGTGCATGTGTGTCTCTGTCTTTCCTGACTAACTTTTAATCCTGTTATTCAGTTCCAAAGAAATTTGACAGGGAAGTGAAGTTTTCAAAGAGAAGATGTTCCTGTAGGTTTTGTGAAAAGAAGTAGGCAAATACTGGAGAGAGATTCTATGAATGCTTCCCAGAGACTGCCTTCAGCTTCTATCTCCTTTTCCTGTGTTTAAGTTGTCCTCCTTTTTATATCTGCACAGCTCTTTGTGTGGCCACACAGCCAAAGCAATCCATTTAAAAAACCCCAAATAACAATTAACTAAAAAAACCAAACCAACAACTCAAACACTCAAAACAGCCCAAGCAGAGCAAAAAGGTCCATTTCCAACTGGATCAGATCCTGATCTGGCTCACCATCAGTTTACACAATACACAAAAGAGAGAGCTGTGGTGAGGATGGGGACATGTGGGCAGAGAAATCATTACGCTGGCACTGTTACCAATGTAATGGTTATGGAACTATGCCCAAAGGGCAAAGATGAAGTGCTTGCTTTTCACTACAAATCACAGAAGTCACGTGAGAGAAACTATGTGAATACTTTAATATGAGGAAAAGCTTCAGTTAAAATCGGTGCATTACAAGAAGCCGTGTTTCTGAAGATTTTTACATCTCTGAGTGAAGCTTGCTCAATCCAATGTGAATTTTCAAGTCTACTAATCTATGATCATGCTCTAGGCTTTTCTAAGAAATTTTCCCTCATGACACACAAAGATACAGGTCAGGCCTCATTTGATGGTCATGGAAGAATTTTCTTAAACACTAGTTTCATATGCACTTAACTAATAATTTTTCTGATATACAGGACCTTGTAATTCCAGCCACCCTGTCTTCTGCTAACTCTTCTTGTGTAATTTCAAATGTGCAATTATAACAATATTTTAATCCTTACTTGCTGTCTATGTCTTAACAAACGTCATACTCTATCTTTTTTTGGCTTTCTGTGATTTTTTCCTCCTCCTCTTTATGTTTGTTCTTTTAAACTTTCCATAACTCCTTTCCTACTCTTTTCCTACAGTTGCTAGGTAAATTCTGTGACTCCTCAAATCCTACAATTTTCTTCATTCTCCCATCCTCCTCTCTCTGCCAGTCCTCTGCCCTACCCCAAATGACCCTTTTTGATCCCTTGCAGGATTCTGGCACACTTGGCTGTGCTGTCATAGGACCCGCTTGCACTTATGCCACCTACCAAATGGTCTCGTAAGTACCAATTCTTCCCCTTTATATGATGATGTTAAAGATGGCAGCTGCTGAACAAAGTTGTTTTGTGAACAGCACACCTGCAGAGGCATTGGTCTTTAGAATACATCAGACACCTCGAGGTCTACTACAGTCAAGGCAGTAAGACTTTCACGCATAGCCACTCTGTTTGGTAGGTGGAAGGAAATCCCCTTCCAAAGCCCATGGATAAAATCCTAGCTCTAGTAGGGAAGCTTCTAATTCCTGGCAGTAAGTTGAATGATTGATTGGAGGGCAGCCCTGCAGAAAGGGATCTGGGGGTGCTGGCTGGCAGCAGTCTCGACACGGGTCAGCAGTGTGCCCAGGCAGCCCGGGGGCAAACCCCTGCCCTGGGTGCGTCAGACACAGCATCACCAGCTGGTCAGGAGAGGCGATTGTCCAGCTGTACTCGGCGGTGGTGTGGCCTCACCTTGAGCGCTGTGTGTAGTTCAGGGCCCCACAATTTCAGAAAGATGTGAAGGTCCTTGAATGCTTGCAAAACTGGTGAAAGGGCTGGAAGGCATGTCCTGTGAGGAGCTGAGGGCACTGGGTTTGTCTAGTTCGGAGAAAAGGAGGCTGAGGGGAGACCTTGTTGCTTTCTACAGCTTCCTGAGAAGGGTAAGTGTAGAGGGAGGTGCCGATGTCTTCTCCCTGGGTTCCAGCAACAGGACAAATGGGAATGATTCAAAGCTTTGTATGGAAATGTTTCGTTTGGACATTAGGAAGCATGTTTTTATTGAGAGCATGGCCAAAAACTGGAACAGGCTTCCTAGAGAGATACCGTAAGCTTGTCATGTTTAAAAGGCATTTGGACAATGCAGTCTAGTGGAAGGTGTCCTTGTCCATGACAGGGGGTTTGGAACTAGATGATCTTTAAGGATTCTTCCAACCCAAACCATTCTACGATTCTATGAATAATATGCTTTAGCTTTTGGTCAGTCCTGAAGTAGTCAGGCAGTTGGACTGTATGATTTTTGTAGGTCCCTTTTAACTGAAATAATTTATTCTAAGTCTGTCAGGAAAAAAAAAAAGCCTGTTTAATTAGTGAAATACTCTCCCTGTCATTATTTATTACACGATCTATGTCTATTTCTGTTGCAATAAGTAAAAACCCTGTAATTGGGTAAGTAGATTTTACCTGGAAAATAAAGTTTTGTCTCAATAATGCCAACAACTCTTACAGCCATGGTTTTTGCAGGCCAAATTCCCTGTTATGAAAACCACCATATGAGAACTGAAATATTTTGAGTTTAGTCTGATAAGATCGCAGCATCCAGGAATTACTTTTGTCCTGAAAAGCTTACTGTCTCTGTGTATAAAATGATCTTTGTTTTACAAATTCCTTGTCAGCAGAGGGTTGCCTTAATTTTTTCTCCCTGACTGCTGCTGTTGTACAGCTCCTAAAATACACCTTTGTGAAACTGAAAGATTTTTCCTTTGAATTGTAATAGTAAAGCTTTTTTGATGGCAAAAAGCTGTCACCCTGCAGCACTGTCCCAATAAGGAGGTTAAATCCATCCCATGCTAATGGCAGCCAGGGAGCAGAAGCCTGTCTTGAGCCTTTGGACTCCTGTCACAACCCTTGGGGCTGAAATGGTGTGTGGTACGCAAAAGGGCAGGGGTAACTGGGGACAGTGAGAGAAGCTGCCTACAGCAGTTCAACAGGACTTTTTGGTACCCATGCAGACTTGAAATCTGCTTGTGTTCTTGAGGAACCTTCTGGTTCGGGTTCAAATTGTGTTACACTAACTCAGGGCACAAGAGGAGAGGGAGATGAGGATGGAAATCAAGTAACTGCCTTGGTGCAACAGCAATCTGTTCAGACTTGTCCTTTTATCTCTTCCTTCAGACTTGAAACAATACTGAGCCTGCCTCTGATCTCTGTAGGGAGTTTTGGACTGTCCTGTGACTACAAAGTAAACCTAACCCGCCTTCTGACCCCAGCCAGGAAAGTGAACCAATTCTTCTATTATTTTTGGAAACATTCTGAGCTGCCATTCAAAACCACAACGTGGGAATCTGTCTACATTTACAAGAGGACTGAAACCTCAGAGGCATGCCTCTGGTAAGATCTGGATCCACCTCTGACCCAGCTGTCGGTAAATGCTGTCCCCACCCTCAGACATGGTTTCTGCAAACTGTTCTTTCAGTCCTACACTTTGGGAGGTGCCTTACTACTACCAAGGAATGAGAGAAGGAAAAGATGAATTGTACCTCTTAGCTGTAGCACTTACCTGAATGTTTCTCTCAGTCTGTTTTAAATATTTGCAAGCCTTTGCTTTTCCTTTGGACAACATAGCCCACATGTTGTCTCTGATGAAAATACTTGTTTCCAGCACCCTTGATATAAATAGTGTGGCGTGAGAGGCTCCTCCACAGGCTCCCCATAGATGCCTTTTTAGGTCAGGGCTTTAGGAGCTTACCAAGCTCTTAAAATGTTTCTCCACATTAATGGCTTCAATCTGTAGGCACTATTGTTACTCCAAAACGTTTCCAAAATTCAAACTGTATCTTTCTTCAAACAAAATTACCCCAGTGATTGCAGAGTTTAAACTATACTCTCACCAGTTTGGAGCGAAGGAGACAGCTTTCACTTTGTGACCTGAAACATCAGGCTGTGCTTGATTCTCAGAAATGCTGGGTTTTCTCCTTGCCTGAAAACAAAGGCTGCTTTTAGACAAATAGACTCTTTAATATACCAATATTTATAATTACTTTTCTATGATTGAGTCTTATTTAACTTTCAGCTCATATGAGTGTTTCTATGCTTTTCTATGCTTCTTTGACTTTTTTTTTCCAATTTTGGGATATAAAAAGCTAATTAATTTTAAAAAATCTCATTTCTCCTACTAATTTTATAAATGTAGCAGAAAGGTAGCAAAGAGTTCACAGAAATAACTATTACATATATTTCTAATTCATCACCTGAGGAACTTGCAGAATTCTAAGCAAAATTTATGATTGCATTTGCTTCAGAGTGATAGAAGCATATACTTATGGAATATTTTGGATACAGAATTAAAAGGGTTTTTTTCTCAATTAAGAGACCTAAAACCTGATCTCCATTTAACTCTTTTGTAGGTATTTATGGACTTTTATTGTTTCCTTCTTCTTTCTTAGTGTAGGTAGCAACTTGATCACATGTAATTGCTATGATTACCTCTCTTTGATGTTTTGAAATATCAGTGCACTTCGCTCATCTCTTACTACAATCCCTACTCCTCCATGTTTGCAGCTGTAATTGCCAATGCACTACACACACTTTAGCTAAATCCCTTTAATTTTGCAGGTTTCATACCTTTCAGTGAAATAATTGCATGGAAGTTATTTCTGACCTTTCCAAGTGTTTCTTATTTCACTTTTTTTAATGCTTCTTATCAGGACCTTCTCTATGATTTCAGAATTGTTCAAGCCCCTTTATTGTTGAATTAACAACAAAAAAATTAATTTTGTATCTCTGCCCACTTTTCATCCTAATTTAGTTGTAACAATGCATTCCATCCTGCCTTAATAGAAACTGTCAACGTGAAGGTTTTTAAAGTCTAATTTTAAAAGATCCATTTTCTCTAAAGCACAAGTATTACTGCATGAGCTAATTGTTTTTCCCATATACATATAAAAATAAGTGACTACCCACAGTGACAGCAAAATCAGGTTATGTTTCAACTATGCATATATGTCTGTAAATTAACGGTTAATGATTCTGTTCCTGAAGAAAAAAAAAGAAAAAAAAGGAAGCAAAGGTATTTAGTAGTTCATAGGACTGAGATCTCAGTGCTGGTAGATCAAAGGTTATGTAGTTTGAAAATAAAGAGACTTCTTTTCGTGTTCCCTCTGCATTAACTTTATTTCAGATAGAATATCTCTTCTCAGAAATAACATATTGAAGCAAGAGTAGAATTCAGGAGCTGACTGTTTTTCCTTAATCTTTTAGCAAACTTTACTTGCTTGCATTTTTTGCTGAGCTCGTTTTTCCCCTCAAGTTTTAACTGATTCTGTACAGGGTTTTTTGTTGCTGCTTTTCTTCCTTTACTTCTCTCACAGTCAGGGCACATGTGTGGTTTTTATCTCAGTTCCTTCTGTAGTTCCTATTTAGTCCTTTGAACCTTCACATGTGCCTTCTAACATTACCACTGATGTCTTAAATAGCAGAGTTTCCTGGCTCTGCCTCCCTGTTAGTTTCACTTCCTGCAATTTCCCCATATCCCTGACTTTTTTCGTAATTGTTAATGTCTTATTACATCATTGCGTTTTCCAAATCCATCCTTTGTACAAGCACGCTCAAATACCTCTGGTTGACTTTCCAAGCATTTCTGCAGCTTTCATGCCATGTATTGATTCTTTCACTTTTATTGCTGCAGAAAAGGTTTCATAACAGCTTATAAACACTCTTGTGTGCTCTGAACAGCCTATCTTGCACTGTGGTTGATTTAGGAAAATATGAGGAGTTAGCAATTTCCTGACGATCTCTTTGCTCCCTTGTGCCAGGTACATGAACGCTTTAGATGCTGGAATCACAGAGTTCTCTGAAAAACTCAAGTTCAAGGATATTTTAAGAACTCCGGAGCTGCTTAAAAAAACTGTGAAAAATCCAAACCGGAAAAGCAATGGTAAGGAGGGGTTGAGGCTGCATTGTCCCTGCGAGTGAGTTGCTTTTCCAAGGAAATCAAACCAACCCCTTAGTTAGGTTATAGGTAAGGCCTTTCAGCAGAAATGATGGAAACAAAGATTTTACATGGATGTAAAGATAAATTTTACATGGATGTAAAGGTGAAATGGCACAAAGTTCCTAGATTCCACTCTTCATCCTCATAAAATATGGGGGAGTATCCTGGTTCCAGAGAGCTTTTGGGGTAAATTATCCATCTAGGCACAAGCTCCTTTTTGTGAGAGATTCGGAAATCCAGGGATCACGGTTTCTCTAAGGACTTTAAATACTACAAGAATATAGATACTGCAAGCTCTCTATCATTCCTGTGTTTGCAGCCCTGGTACATTTATGGACCTCATTTTGCTATCAAGGGGCACTTCTGGAAATGATTCATCTAAACTAGAAAAATGAATGAATAAATACCTCATCTTCTCCTAAGACTAAGCACCTGGCATCAGCAGGCAAAGTGAGTGTGAGAGTAAGCAAGCTAATGAAACCATTACTTGAATGCCATTTAACCTAGAAATGTTCATATTCAGTAGCTGTTATAGCACCACAATTCCTAATGCTTATTTGAGTGAGATAATGGTAGTGCTCTGGTGCAATCAGACAGAAAATGCTGCAGGTGTTGAAGCACCTTTTACCACTTCCCCTCAGATATCCTGGTTTTACTGCAGAGAGGCTGTAGCTCTGTGCCTGGGCCCCAGTACAGCACAGAAAATGTGCCTTAGTCCACAGTTGCTCTACTGCCTGCTACTCAAACATGGGGGAGCAGGCAAACATCCTCTTCTTGTCAGTAAGTCTCACCAGTCTGTCTCCATTTTTGTCCATTCTGTAGTGATCATCATGTGTGGCTCTCCAGAGGATGTCAGCAAAGACCTAGGGACGGAGAAGGTGGATAATGACATCGTTATCATCCTGATAGATCTCTTCAAGTAAAGTATCACCTTTGCTTTTCTTCTTTTCTCTGCAATTTGCTGATGGATACAGATAATGGAAGTAGTCTGAGTGGAACTGTTTTGTTGAAGAAATGCTCTTTCACAAAATGTTTTCTATTGCCATCTTTCCTCATGTCTTGCCATTTATGTAAGGTACTTAGTGTCTAATTCATGGCACATCCTCTACAAAATCCTTTTTGGTTCATATAATATTTTTCTAAGGCAATGACAGAGCAGGTAGGTTTAACATCATCCTGTGGGCTCCTCAGTGCAGGAAGCTATGAGAGAAGCACAGAGTCCAAAGTCAGAATGGTCATGAGATATGGTTCCTTTGAGATATGGTACATTTTTCATACACTCTGCCCAACCAGACAATTATGTAAATATGACTTACGATATATTTTTCTAGACTCCATTTATTCAATTTTCAAATTTTTTAGGTGATACAACTGTTCTTCCATTTTGTAACTCTTGCACTTTATAACCATCTTTTCAACATCTTTATAACCACAGAAACATCACTTCTCAGAGAAGTTTCTTAGTATATAACCTGAGTTTTCTGTTGTTTTATTTTCTCTTAATATTGCTAATTACAAAAATCTTTATAGAAGATGTCTGACATAAACTGGCCTTACCAATGGTATCCTCAAAAGCCGTGGCTGTATATGAGGACTGAGAGCTGATCTCTGTCCCTAAGTGTAAGTGACAGAGCAGAGATCACATCTGTACAACTAAGTGTAGATGCCTAAACTGGATGTTTTTGGGGTATAGCTCCAGTTGCCATAGCAAGTCACAGTCTGGGAGAAAGTTAATTGCCTAGGACAGTGCTGGTGGTGTAATTGGATGGATGGATGATCACAAGGCAAATATGTGTGCCCATGTCTCGATGTTACTTCACTGTTGGTGTAACAAAAAGATTCTGTGACCTCCTAGGGCCAGTGGAACTTCCCAGCTCTTGTGTCTAAAGCTGACTGTAACAGGTCAGTTCTGAGAAACTCTGGGTTAAAGACTTCAGAGATTTAACCTTTGGGCCCAGACTGGATTCTGTGGTTCAGGTTCTAACAGGATCTTCTCTATGCTGTACACTTTCAGGTTCTCCATATCTATTTTTCAGAAGTGCCTCTAAGAGCTTTCGGCGTTCTGCAATTTTTTCCAGGCACTAGTAATCCCCAGTGGCTTTTCCCAAGGCAACTGGCCTCAACTGCTGTTTCTTTGCAAATGCACAATGGGAACTGTGTATGTGAGTGCTTTCACACTGGTGTTGTGTGTATAATTGCTGCATTACAGTAGGTGAGGGTGATTGGGGGATTCTTTGCTGTGATATGCATCCTTCTGATACACCCAGCTGCCTCAGGCTGTTTTATATGCTGCCCTTCTTAAACTTTCTACATACCCCTTACATTGCTGAGTATCTCAAATCGCATTATTCTTTGTAAAAAAACAAAATACAGACAGATGTATTAGATGAAAACTTAAGCTGTAGCAGGGAAAGTAGGCAAAGTCCTGTGCTTCTCCAGGAGTGAAGTGCCTCTGAAAAAGTGATAGATTTAAATTTTCTTCAGCTCTGAGCTCTCTGGCAAGCAGGACACAAACACAGTCTTTAAGCCTCCCTCAAGAGAGGTGGGATGCTGGAGGATTATCCAGTCTGGTGGAGTCTAATGAGGTTTCCTTTTCAACTGGCTAGTTCAGTCCGAGCCTGGATGAAAAACATTTTGAAATTCTTTATGGTGAAAAGTGCAATGTAAAAGTCAGAAGGTTCAGGGAAAGGCAGGGACAGGGCTGTGGTGTCAGAATCCAATCAGATGGCCATGGAGCAGAGCCTATGGTCTCCAAAAAGTCTTAATACAGTACTGACTGACAAAATAAAATGATGATCAAGCATGAATAATGAGAGAAGGCTCATACAATTATTTTCTTTCTATCAATCTAGCCATAGCGATGACAGATGCTGCCAGTTGACACTAATATCTATTGCTAAATTCCTCTTTAACGTGTGAATCTGGTGGTGGCCAGTCTGTGAAGCACTTCCAGATGGCCTGTCAGGGTGATGAAACCAAAGATACCTGAAAGCTACAATGTCTTCTGCTTGTTTTAGCAGAGTTTCAAGCTGACACAGTTTCCTCTGATTTTCCTATCTCACTGAATTAGACAAATGAATAAATAAGCTGCTCTCTGCACCTCTGTGGTTGTTTCATTCCCTCCTGATAAATGCTTTTAGTGCAACTCCTGCTGTGCTCAATTCTAGCAGGAAATATCAAAATTAGAGGAACAAGCAAAAAGAGTGCAGAAGAGCTCAGAAACAGGCCCAGTAACATGAAGAAACTATGATTGCAGTATTGTGGATTCCAAGGAGAAACTGAGTTTTAATAAATACAAACTCTGCTTGAAAAAAGAAGAGGAAATAAACAGGACAGAAAACAAACAGTTCCAATAATAACAGTAGTTCACAACAACCTTCGAGTGTCAGATCTCCTTGATATTACCTTTTAATATATTTAAGCACAAAAGCTGGCATCAGGGAATGAATGCTATAAAGAGTTGTGTGCATGATGAAATTTTATTTTTAGAACTACTTTTTAACCTGTTAAGTAACAGGCCATTGGGAACAGGTGAGTGATTCTGTCATGGGTACCACTGACCCTGTTGTTCAGTGTTCATGGGGTTCTTGTGCTTTGCTTCGCAGTAACGTGTACTTCAAAAAGAACATCTCAGCTGATTACATGCGCAATGTACTTGTCCTGACTCTGCCACCAGCTAATTACAGCTACAATACTGTAATTAGAGACTACCTAGAGATTGAGGACAACATCCTGGTAAGAACACTATTTTATATCTGATTATTGCATTCAGTTCATTCATGTTCATGTATGAGGAAATGAAAACTAAAAACACAGCTGTAATCATCCCGTCATGCTTCTAAGATGCTATTTCCTTATATTATTGCAGGATGACATTTTGTCCTGATGTAATGATGTAAAAATATAGTATCATAAGGGAAATCTGCAGGCTGTCATATTCCTGCTTTGTGAAGTTCAACTCAAACTTTTAATTTGTTCTGCAAGTGTCATGTTCATGGGGCGTGAAGGTGACTTATAGGCACGTGGTTTTCCAACTCCACATCTGAGTGACTGACAATCTCACATGTAGCTGCAAGGCATCACTCAAGAAAGGTCTACATGTGTAATTGAGATGTGAGCATGGAAAGTTCAGAACTAATAATTGTTGACTAATTTTTCTGTGCAGATATGTCTAAGAGATAACAACCATTGCAGTTTCTGACCAGGGGCTTTCCAGATAAACTCCAAAAACAGGAACCTTTTTTTTTCCATAGGAAATAAGTATTTTCTTTTTAATTTCCTATGGAGAAGCAGAAACTATGAAAATGCTGTATTTGTTTAGTGAAACTGATACTCCTGCCATCTGCCCAGGAACCAGGTCCTTCATGTAGAGTTCCTCCCAGGATTTGTGGCTTTGAGCTCCAGCTCTCTAGCAGGCAGCCTGATGCTTCTGGCTGGATTTACAGGGCTTCTAGATCCCCCAGGCAGGGCTCAATGCTTTTTAGGTGCCAGCTCTATGGCAGGCTGCTGGAAATTCTGGCACAGCTCCTTGCCCCTGAGCTGTGGCCACCTGGAAGCCCAAACTTGCTGGCACCACACTGAATTATCTGCACAGAAACTCTAATCCAAAGCCAGGGCCTTTGGGACACGCTGAGCAAAGCAGAACTGCCAAGAACCTACAGTGTAGGATTTCTTGAGTCCTTTGCACCAGGATCAGCATGCCAGACCTTTACACTGGCCTCTTTTAAGTTTTCAGCACCTTCCTGTCTTCATACATCAAAAATGTATTTTGTTTACCTTTCTTTTTTGAAATGAGAACACTGATGTGGCATTGGCCATCTTCCCTCAGTGTTCAGCAGATTCTGGTCTTCTGTGCTGGAGTTTCTGCCAAATGGAGCCAATCAAAGTTATTGTAGCTTTATGGCAGAAACATGAACTCTCAAACAGCCATTTTTTATTTTCTTTTGTTCTAGATGGAAGATGACTTTCTTGCTGGCTATTTTAATGCAGTGTTGCTGTTTGGACATAGTCTCAAGAAATTTGTCATGTCCCAGAGCCCAGTGTCACCTCTCAGTTTAATCAAAGAATTCCGAAATACCACTTTTGAAGGTAAAAAAAAGTACTATCCTGTGCAGGGTTCACTAAATTGATGAGGGGAAAGAAATTTGATTTTAAACACTCTTAGGATAAGTCACTTCTACACTAAATAAGTCCAAGCCTTTTAATGAGTTTTATTCCCAGTCTTTTTTCTTTTAATATATTTTTTACAAGGATGTTATCTTCAGTATTTGATGTTCAAAATGACACTGAAGTCACTTGGCTAAGCTTTAATGAAGTAGTTTCCACCTTTTCCAGTTTACAAAGCCATTTAGGCCTGGATGCCTGCAGTGTGGATGTAGGCCAGCTGGCAGTGGGTTGGCTCTTTTTAGTCAACTTTCTTGTTGCTCTCACAGGTTGTCTAGCACTGGTGGGCTTTTGTTTTGCAGGCCATGGGCTTCAAATCACAGAATTCAATCATTAGGAAAAGACAGAGGCAACACTTAGACAAAGAAGTGAAAACATTACCTCCCTGGGAGTATAATCCCAGTTGTTGCTTCACATCAGAGCTCTGTACCAAAATGATGACTGAAAATTTTGTGTATATGTCCCATCTACATTCAGCAAATATGTGTAGAACTTTCCCAGATTTTCCTAAGATAGGAAAGGTTGCAGGCTTATTTTTGCTTTAACCATGGTATCCCATACCTAGTAAAATATAGTTTAATAATTCCTCCTGGAGACCATATCCCTTTCTGAATATCAGTAAACTCATCTCTTCAGTTTAAGTTTGAAAGTTAAGTTGCACAAACTTGTTGACTCATCCAAAGTACAGCACTGTAATGCTCATCATAATTTATAGGTTTAGTTTAAAAAAAAAAATCCTAAAAGTGATAGATGTTAAATCACCTTCATTCTTTCTTGTGATGGAGGCTGGTACAGTAGGGACTTCATACAATAATTATTTTGATATTAAGAAGGTGGACCATGAAAAAGTTAGCATCAGTTTTTGAGGCGAAAAGGGAGAAGGTAATCGCTGAACTAAAATAATGCTGATACTGAACTTAGGAGAAATAAAACAAGTCGTCATCAACAGCAGCAAAAGGACAATCTGAAGCTGATCAAAAAACCCTCCAATGAAAAAAAGAAAGGGAAAAATGAAGGTGAGACTTTCAGGAGTGGTGGATATTGGCTAAGCTGGTGCTCATGTTGAGGCAACTGACTTCATGGGAGCAAAGTCAAGCTGTGCTGAGGGATTTGGGAAGTTCCACCTTAAAATCCTTGTAATGTGCTACACAGGCAATTTCTCAATGTGCACATTTGCTGACATACAGAGGTAGGAGGCTAAAGGCAAAAAGAATGTGGTTAAAACAGTATGATTAGAGCTTTCAAAGGAGTGAAGGGAATTAAAGTATGCTTGTATTTCCTTTACTGCTGATAGATTAAAACTGCAGGTGGAAACAGACTATTTTGTTTCTCACTTCTAAAATGGTCTCTTCAAAGGAGGTGACTCTGACATTCTTGGTATGCTGAAGAAATTGGACAAATATATTTTCCTATAGCTAGAGGGAGACTTTCCTCTTCAGTGCAGTCAGTTCAACATGTTTTATTGGATTTTGTAGAGCAAGTGTAGTGTGGTATTAAAAGAGGAGCACCACACTGAGCTGATACATATCTAGCACATACATAAAGAAGAAAAGTATCCTAAGTATCAGAAATCCTTTTATTTATCCCATCCTTCCTGCCCCATATTTGTGTTTCTGAAAATGCAAGCCCTCTGACAAATTCCTCGTGTCTGCAGGTGTAGTGGGTCCTGTGACTCTAGATGAATTTGGAGACATTGACACCAACCTGACTGTGCTGTACACGTCACAGACTGCAAATTATGTACGTATGTCCAGGATGCAACTGTTCAACCTTATGTATGAGGAGAAACAAAATGCCGTGTACTATTGCATAAGAATGATGAAAATAACTACAGCAGGAGTGGTGGAGTGTCAGGGCATGCTGTGCATGCCAGAATGGGGTCATGTGAGGTGTGCTGGAGACTGACAGGATTGATGTAATCTGGTGATTCAGTAAGTGAAGTGCAGCTGGTGTTTTGTGGGATTGGTAGATGTATTTTCAGAGAGAGGGGAGGAATGAGAAAGAATATGGCAGCCGAACATGGCTACACTGAGAAATGCACCACTGCAGCAGGAAAATTGTTTTAAGTTTAGGCAATACATTTATTAAGGGTAGTCTGAAGCAAGGGACAAAAGAGGGAGAACACAGCTGCTGACTGCATTTCTTCCCTCCTACATCCACAGTTCAAACCTCTTCTGTATTTCAACACTCAAAGCAATGAGACGCACGAGGCGATTAACAGTCCGGATTTTATCTGGAAGAACCACAAGCTGCCCAGCGATACTCCAGGCACTGGTGAGACACCCATTAAACCTACCACCTACCTCTCTGAAGACAAGTCACACAGTCCTGAGATCCACCTGCTGTGTGAGCCAGCGTGCTACCCTCACACTGCCCCCAGCCAGTGAGGCCAGGAACTGGGTGCAGAACAGAATCTTTCCTTTTCTTGCCTCATCCCCCCATGTTCTCTGCCTCCAGTCCAGTTCGAAACCTTCATTTCTGTTTAAGTGCTGATACTAAGTCTCTTGAAAACTCGATACTGTACCAGTGATTATGGGAAATACTATGGAGTATTTCAGAAGTCACCTCCAAACAAATAATCTTCACTAGAAGATGGTAGTGGTGTGAACTGCTTGAAAGACTGTTCAGGAAAGGCAGCAGAATTAAGGTTATGATGAGTTATCTGACTCTGGATTTCTGTATCTGATGGAGCATGGTGGCTTCTGCTTGCCTCTTTATCCTTGTTGTAGGGAGCTGGAGAGAGACACAGCGCTGTGCAGATTCAGGGTGGTTCTCTGGAGGAGTCTCTGAGAAGAGCTGCCTCTTTGAAAAAAGACCATGGGAAACTAGGCTATGGCTCTCTTTACACCCAAACTTTAAATCTAAAATCTCAGAAACCACCACCTCCTTTCCTTTTGAGTTTTTGGTGACTCCTGGATAGAATGGATGAAGCCCCTTGTTATTCAGCATAGCAGAGTACAGCCTGGTCAGTGTGATCAGACCGAGATTGTTTCCCCCTTTAGGACTGCTGCCACATGGTGATTGGCAATGGAAGGGCATATGCTTCAGGGTATGATATGCAGAATAAAAATTATTGCAGTGTCAGTAATTGCAAGGATTAGTGCACAGTGGGTTAGTGTTCACGTGAGTCATTCCATCAGTGGCAATCCAGAGATGCTGCTGTTAAAAGTCTCTGCTAAAGGCTTCCCATTGATTTGCTGTACTGCTTGCCTCCATTAGGGAATAGGCAAAGCACAACTGGAGAGAGAAACACCTTCTGCTAACTAAGAGTCCATTCACAGTAAGGTGGTAAAATGGGTTCAAACATTTTTATTCCTCAGTGAAGTAAATCAGATGCCCTCAAATTAGGCTTTATCCCTCATGAGAGAGGCAGGAGTAGTGGTTCATTGCCAGAGATCCATGGGAGCTACCAGGAGGAGGGAGGCAGCAGCTTTGTAAGACTTCAGTTAGTTCTGGGAAGAGCAGAGGGATTTCAGTGGAGCTTTCATTTTTCATCTCTGGTCAAATCTCTGGTCTCTCTTGGTATGACCATGAGTCCTGTCTGTGCAGAGACAGCAACACTGCACCTATCAGCCACAGGGAGCCCTGTACCAGCTCCCTGAGCTCTGTGCTTTCTGGCTCCTGTCTTTTTGGTGTTGCTACAGTCCCATTCTCATCCATCCCTTGGGCCCCACAACATGCTGTGTTGTCAGTGGATCTGAAATATCTTCCAAATATTGCCTTCAGTATGTCCTTGTTTAAAGCTGCTGCACAAGGGGAGAAAAAAGAGAATTGCAGGAAGCCAATGTCTACAAATGTCAGTAGCTTAACATCTAGTGCTTAACTAAAGCCTGACACTGTGGCGAAGCCATATTAAACTAAACTGCCTCCCAAAGGCACTTGATTATTTTGTTTTCACATTTTTAAAAATAAACCTTCCTTCAGTGTGATTCTAAATAAATATATACCCCAAAAAAAGGAGAATATATTTTTTTCCTCCAGGCAGGTGAACAGAGCAGACAACCAGAGCCCTGCTCCTTCCTAATCTGTAACAGAATAGCTGCCCCAGTTCTGCTGCCTATCTTCCTCCTAGTATTCTGTGAAAAAAAGGGGGGACTCATCCACATTTCCCCCTTATTCAGAAAGTGTTAACCCTCATTCTAAACATGGATAAGATCAGTCTTCAATACACAAGCGTTTCTGGTTCCAGAGGACCAGTTAATTGGTGATGCACGCTCCCTCTGCCTGTTGTAATACTAAGAGCCAGAAGGTGGTAGCAGAACCCCAGGAAAGGGAAATCACGGTCCCATAGCGCTTCCATGGGAAATTATAATCTGTTCATTGTTAAATTGCAAGCCACAATTCACAAACCTGAAGTTTTAGAGAATTTTTATTAAAAATGTCTTTGCACGTTCTCATTTATCTCTCATTTTATAGTGGTGACTTAACTTGTGGAGGAAAACAATAGTACTGATGGTTTTCAACAGGGAGCATCAGATTAATCCTAAATTACCATGAGGCCCTTAGACTGATGAACGTATAGAAGGAAGGTAGGGAGATTTGATACCCAGAACAAGAAAAATCAAAGCAGAAATCTGGGTCCAAAATCCAGAGGAGTTCATAAACTGAATCCTATGTCAGATGCAGGCACAAAAATTGGTATGTTGAAAATCCCTCCTCAATTGCTGCTTGATTCTGAAGGCAGCTATTGTGTGTAAATTTGCTTTTTATTTATTTACTAATTTTTACACTTGATTATTTTTTCTGTGGGCCTTCATTTCTGTTTCTGGGCACAGATAGAAGTATATTAGCCTCAGTAAGGCTGAATAACTCAGCGCTTTTACTGTCCTTAATCAACATGGCAATCTGCAAAACTGGATTCTCCTCTGCCGTTTTTGCCTGAGACACTTGCTCAGTAAAGTAGGTACACTCCAGACATGTGACCACCAGCTGAAGCTCTGTGATAATGGCTTGTTATTTTTCAAAGGAACTTGGTGGCTGCCAACTTCCCTTCCCAGTACCCCCAAACTCCAAGAACAGACATGAGACAGGCTTCAGTTTGCTTTTCTACAGTACAACAATCAAAATTAAAACCTTAGTCAGTTCCCAGCCTTGTTCAGCCTGTCTGCCTGCCTGCTCAGAATTAGAACCCTTGTATGCCCTGTGGTTTTTGGGTCCAAGTCCTCAGATGCCCGAACAACATGATTTTCAAACTGTTTGGCTCCTGGCAGCTTCCAAGGACACTCTGCTGGCTTTATGCTGCCACCAGATTAAGTTCGCTCTATAGCATATTAATTTCCTACTGAAGAGTACAGTCCACTCAGTAGCACCACTGCCTGGGTGTCCCTGCAGATTGCCCATGCCTCAGGTAGGAATGTAAGACTGCACTGCTCTGGGTCATGCTTCATCCCATTGAAAGAGGCAAGTGTGTGTCACCCCAAGGCAGTGCTGGACTTTACCAAAGCCTCTCAGTTTGGATATGAACAAAAACTATCCTTGGTCAGCTGCTGTGATTTGCACATGTACGTGAGGGTAATTTCTTAAATACAATACTGTTTATCAGCATCCTCTGTGAAGTTGTTTATATTTCATTTTTTCTTTTCTGCAGGCCCACACGTCTTGACTATTGCTGTCTTTACACTCGCGGGAATTGTGATTCTGGTTCTGATCATCTCTCTGCTGATTTTAAGGTACCAACCCCTTTGGCTTTCTGTTTGTTTGTCCTTGAACAGTTTTCCAACTAGGACAATGCCTTGGATCTCTCCTTGAAGAGCCATTCATTAGCTTGCCATACATACCTATGTGGTTGTCCCTAGTGTGAACTCTTTGGTATATGCCAAGTAGTGCTTGCATCCATAGTGTTGTTATGACAGGTTAATAATCAAGGGAGAAGATGCAGCAAGGCTCAGCTTCTTGCATCTGCTAAAAAGCTCTGATTCCTATACATAGACAGAAACAGAAGTCTCAGACTAATCTTCAGAATTTTTCCACTTTACTATCCATCTTTAGCTTTCTTGGAATTCACTTATATTTATTTAATGTATTGGTGACATAAAAGTTCAATCTAGAAGGTGGTATTTTTCTTGAATCACTAGGAGTCAAAACACCATGAGGTTTTGGTGTTTTCTTTGCATGGATCCATTCTTTCAACTCAGTCCAACATCCTGCATAACAATTTTTCTAACAGCTTGGAATTTCATGTATATAACACAGTCCAGCTTTATCATTATGGAAAAAGCAGAAATAGAAATCACTGATGCCTCCTTTTGATGGAAGAAATCCCACCACCGTTCCAAAGTATATGATTTTCTTTAATCTTTAAAAAATTATCTTACCTGTGCATCCATCTTCAGTCTATCTTTGTTGTATATCAGAGAACATCAGAAAAAGCAAGAAAATCAGATCTTAAAAAAATTTTATTAGAAACAGATGCTACTCAGGCTCTCTTATTTCGAGTAGACCAATCTGCCTTGCTAACTAAAGCAAGGAAAAAATCAAAGATAAAGATACACAACTCTTGCACATCCAGTTGTACTCAAGATACGTAGGAGCTAATCATTGTCACGTCTAAGCACTAACATATAAACAGACAGTAAAGTTTGCAATGCCTATGAAAATTAATAAGCAAAAAGTATGGACTTGTAAAAGATTCTATACTTTTCCATATTTGCAGATGCATAAAATTTACAGATTCCATTTAGATGATTAGATTATTATTGTATACATATCATTGTGATATTCCCATCACATTCCATCAAGCATCAAATATAGAAGAGATTTCTGAGAATTTTTTAGAATAAAACTTGCACTTTTAGTGTCAAAATAATAGCAAACTTCTCAAATATAATTGCTACCAAAGATTGTCCCCAAACAAGCAAAGGAGAAGAGAAATTCCTATGAAAATCAACAAAATGCCTCATTATTCCTTCTTTATCTCCTAAGTTTCTAGGACACTTGAACTATTCCACAGTTACCTGTGTAGTTCTGACTGCAAAGTAAAAAGTCCAAGTCCTGTAAAACATGTAACTAAATATTAGACCTAGTAGATTTTAATTCAGTTTGATATGTTCTTAATCACCAGCCGATACCAGTTCGAACTGTAGTGCATCCTAATGACACACATGCCTTACAAGACAGAACTGAGAAAAATGGTTCTTACTGCAATTGTTGGTCTTCCTTATCTTATGCAAATATATGCTAAAAATGTATTGAAAAAGGGAATATTTGTGTTATTAGTCAATAGTATGGGTTCTGCCATTTGGAGAATTTGCCAACAGCCATCAGTGTGTTAGGATTCTCCTGCAAACTTTCCAGTCAGTCCTGTGGGTTTTTTAGTAGAGGAAGGACTTGCACAAATAAGGAGGTAATTTGATGAGCACTAGCTGTCTTGTAGCTTTTCTCTAAGACAAGACAGTGCTTGCTCTGAATTTTTGCAGGGGAGACAGCAATTTCTTTCTCCCATTTCCAAGGACTCTTCCCTCATTTTTACAAAATGTGCAGAATACAAGGGATACCCACAAAAAGGCATCTCATCTCAGCACTGTTGTTAGCTCCTCTCCTGCCATTGTATTCACACCAGTTCTTACTATCCACTATTGATGGCAGGACTTCCTTTGGCTTGCATTTGTTTGTGGGACCTCTCTTCCAAGTACATTCAATAACATGGAGGAGAAAACTATACAAAATCCAGATGGCCCTTTATGCTTTAAATTCTTCTGACCACCCCTGAGACCCTGGTAATTGTCTAGCAGTTGTTCTGCTAAATCTGTTCTGTTCTGTTACAGAACTGAATGAGCATTTAGGCTTTCCCAAAGCTAGGGGTATTAAAGAGTATCCTCAAACTGGAAAACTGGATGAGAGCCACAGGGCTTGTGCTCAAGTCTCGTCAACCTGTCACACCATCCTTGTGTCACCCTGACACTAGATGCCTCCCTGTCCTAATCTCCTGTTGCGGGTTTCGGTTCACCGGGAGGATATTCCGAAAGACTTCTCTTGTTGTTCAGGAAGTACAGGAGAGATAATGAGCGCCGGTGGAAGAAATGGTCCCATATACCACCTGAGGAAATCTTGCCTCTGGAGACCAGTGAGACAAGTCATGTTAGTTTGAAGGTAAGAGAAGCACAGTGCCCAAAGCTGGGTCTTGGGTTCCTAAAGACAATCAGTGCCGGGGTTTTGACATGTTCTCACTACAGCACACTGTGGCTCTGGTAGGACTAGGACCTGCTAACTTTATTTCCAATTTTTTAACCCACACTTGCTGTATTGAAGAAATAGAGATTATTCCCCATCTATTGCTCCCTAATAGAATGTACCTCTTCCCATCAGTAAAGTTCATTTTGTGATGGGAGAATGGGCTGGGTCATGACTTCCAGTCTCTGTTGCAAATGATTTCTCAGTGCTTTGTTATGCCTCTGTAGTGCCCACGAGCATGAAAACAGCAGGTGGAGGGCCTGGGAGTGGCATGGATGTCCCACACTTTCTGCGGCATGTAGTGACCCTCCCTAGAGAGAAAGGCTTATGCTGCTCTGTGTGGCACACACAGGCATTACTAATCTCTCTGGACCAGTTAAGTGAGGAGTAGGTGATAATTGCAAGTTAATTATTCTTCTTTATTCTCAGATTGATGAAGATAAGAGACGTGACACCACCCAGAGACTGCGCCAGGGCAAATATGACAAGAAGGTAACCTGACTGCAGTGTCCATGCCTTCCTCACCTTTAGGAGGGCGCTTCTTGGGAGGAGGTCATTCCACCTCCCCTGACCTTGGAAAATGGTTTATTCTTATGGAAGGAGTAAGCCATTTGTTCCCTATCAGCTGCTTCGTATTTTGTTTACTGACAGAAGGCTAAATATTAAGACTCCATGAACCCCTAGCCCAGGAGCACAGAAGCATAAACGCGGGGACCAGAAATCTGATATATTTTGGTGCTGGAGGTGAATAGGTTAATGGAGGACAGGCCATTTACATGGCAATTCTTGTAGAGAATTGTGCATTCAGTAGAGCTGTCTGCCTGACTGAGGTATATTCTTGTTGAGTTAAAATCTGCACAATTGATAGAGCTAAATCCTTTGAAGAAAATATAGCTCCAGTACTTATTAGCTGATTAACTGAAACTCCAGCAGTGAAGCAGTAGGCAGGTGTTTCTTTACTATTTCTTTGTATGGACATTTCTTGGAAAAGAAAGATGAATTACTGCTGTACTAAACCTATGATTTTTCCCCCACTGGTATTTTTTCTTCAGGTGGTGATCCTAAAGGATCTCAAAAACAGTGATGGTAATTTCTCAGAGAAGCAAAAAATAGAACTGAACAAGGTAACTCTTGCACATAGGAACTGGACACAGCAGGGTGGGATGGAGTCTATGAGTGAAGTCATTGCTTTCCACTGTCAACTCCAACAGCCATATGCTTGTGCATGTTTGTGAGGTGGACAGGTAATGAGTTCCTCAAAGGATATTGCTTGATGAACTTTATCTTTGTTATGCGATCTCATCACCACTTCAGAGTCTGAATTGTGTGCCAGTCAAGCTGAGGATGAATGAAGTAATTCATGTGCTGTCATATGGCCTTACTAAATAAATTTTTTATAGCTGATGCTAAAAGGCACTGCACTCTTTTGGCTCATATCATGCTAATTCATCAGCAGTGGAATGTTGTAGTTAAATCTTATTATTGAATGCCAAGTGCAGATCTTTAAATATAAGTTACTCTCTGCTGGCTTCTGCATACAGACTCTTTCAACATGGGAGATTAGTTTGGCTGCAGTACTGCATGTTTTTTGAACGGTTTTTCTTTTACACAACATTGCTATATTGTGAATTCAATAAACTCTAAAAATACCTCAAAGTAAACTACAGTTGTCTATTTAAATGGACAAACTCCATAATATCGTGCAGCATCATTGAATTTTTATTACTTGCCCATTTACTGACTGATTCACAACATTCTGTCACTCATAATGGCTATTCTGGTCAGCTGGGAGGTTTGATAGGGAAGCAATAATAGATACTACAGTGGGCTCTGGAATTAACTTGTAGTATCCAACAGCACCCACTCTTATCGCCCTAATCCAGAAGATTCTGGAATGACAAATGTCTTCAGGTACTTCACTCAGTGCCTTAGTACACTCTGATTTAAGGGAAACTCGTACATCTTATCAGGGCCTGAGACAGAAAGCCATGTCACACAAATATCCATGTCCTATGTTTCTGTACTAAATATGATTGCTTTAAAAAACAGATTAAATGTTTCTGCTCTAGCTCCTACAGATTGATTATTACAACCTGACCAAGTTCTATGGCACTGTGAAGATCGACACCATGATCTTTGGGGTGATTGAGTACTGCGAAAGAGGTTCTCTGCGGGTAAAGAATTTTAAAGATCTCCTTCTCTCCCCAAATTATCAAATTTCAAAGTAAGAAAAGAAATCCCCATCTCTGTGTCTTTGGCCGTCATGCAGCAGCCATGGACTGACAAGTGGTGGCAGGTTTCTGATTCTTAGTTTCTTCTCCCTTGCTTGGTTCTCTCCATCCCTCCCCAGGTGCTGCTGTGTCACTTTGATGGTTCTCAGCAGCAAGAGGATGAGGTGAGGTGCAGCCAAGGAAAAGCACAGGCCCAGGCCATAGCAACAGCCAGTATTTGTATTGTGTTCCCTATTGTTAGCATTTAGGGTGTAATTTGTTCTTCATTTTCCAAGCTGTAGCTGTTGTCTCTGCTGATGTGCTTGTGTACCACAGAGTGTGCTAGGACAGAAAAAAGAATATATTCCATATTAGTAAGGGAGAAAAATGGCAAGTTCTGCATTATAAAGGACAACAACCCTTAATTTTTATTTATAAAAAGAAACGGTAAATTGATGCTGGCAAAAGTATAGAAAGACTTGTGGTTTATTACTACCAATATTATTCCAGTGCTAATCATGAAGTGATAATCATCAGCTCTTCTGAGGGCATACATTGTCTCTGCTTCTGTGATGATACAAAGACTGTCATCAGTAGCAGTGGTCTCTGGAACAAACTCACAGCAAGGCAGCAAAAAATAACAGTTTTCTCTTCAAGTTATTTTCTGGTAAACTGGCATACTCATGGAAGTTTACTTTTAGCAATGGATGTCATCGTGGCTGAAAGAACTGTAAATGACTGGCAGGCAAAGATAAAGCAACAGTTTACTTTCAACTTGTAAGGCTAGGAGTAAATGGGTAGGAAATGGATTGTGAGCACAAAACATGGAAAATCATTTCCCTTCCTGTTGCACAACTTGACCATTTGTTTCTCAGCTATTTTGTGTTATTAAAGACTTATTTTCAAGATGAAATTCACAACCTATTTTTAATTGCAGAAACTCCTCTTTTCTGTAGTCCCCACTTTTCTAGCTCTGTGTAAACTTAATATATATTTAATATTCCCTATTTTTTTGAGTCAACTTCTGTTCTAGTAAAGGAAATTCTATGTACTCTCTATAAAAAACAAAGTTGCTGGTTGAAAGGCGTGCAATTTGGATACCCATATCTCATCTTCTGCTTTTTCCCTGAAAAAGTTTTCTTCTCTTGACAGGATGTTTTAAATGATAAAATATCCTACCCTGATGGCACATTCATGGACTGGGAATTTAAAATCTCCGTCATGTATGATATTGCCAAGGTAAGTGGACTGCTGACAGTGCAATTTTAATCAACCTGTCCTGTCTTACAAAACTGATCCTCTGAGGAGTGCAGCTCTCAAGGCCTTCTCCTTCTTTCCTAGAGCTGTTGCCCTTCCAGTCTTTTCTCCTCTGAAGACAGGTATCCGAGGCAGGAGAAGCCAGTGCCTTTCAGACTTAAGGAGGAGATAGGGGCCCAAACTGGCTTGGGACTATTTATAAATAAACAAATGAAGTACACCCCAAAGAAATGTGGCCCTAAGATCAGAGGGTTACGATCCCCTGACCAGGGGCTCCAATAAGTAGGGCTTATGCAGTCACAAGCTCTGCAAAACACACTGCTTTGTGGCCTCAGGTAAAGCATACAAAGCAAAATTGTATTTTTTCAAATCATAGAATTATTCTAATACATATCCAGAGATGGGATCAACTTTTTCTAAACAAAGTGTTTATGTACCATCCTGATTTTCCCACTAGAATGAGAAACACTGATTTCTTACTACAGCTATCCATTTCAAGCAGTCTGAGAGGGAAGAAATTAATCTTGTCAGACACCAAGGCTGGTTTTCAGTAGCTTTTATAACAGATCTTTGCTTTTTAGGTCTTTGTGGTAGGAAAAATCAATATGCACAGTAAAGGAAATTCTATTCTACTATTCTATGAGAGACTTGTAACTGTTTAGATAGTAGGTGAAGAGCCTTTGTAATTCACTGGTGTAATAATCCATTATACCTCTATTGATAATGTAGAGAGTCACCTCTGTCTTTTTGCTGGTGCTCGGCTGCTCTCCTCTTGCTATTGCTGGTTTGCAGCTGGATAGTCCTCCTGTTTCCCTACATGCACCAGTTCAGATTTGGTCTCCACAATGAATGACTCCACTGTGTCTGTTCTAAAGAGATATTGAAAATCTTGTGCTTTATTAAAGCCCCCTTAATCCAAATTGTCACAGTTTGTTGGCCTTGTTAATGACTTTCAAGTTCAGTTAACGTTCAGCATTAAGTTTCATTTTAAATAGCAGCAGAGGAGTTTCCCTTCCTCCTTAAAACATATCAAAACCCAGGGTATTTTTTAACCCTTTGCAGTTCACTTTCAGATGTTTCCTTAGAAAATAAGGATTAGTACTGTCTCTGTTTATGAGGAGAGAGAAATCCCTGTCCCTCTGAAGGGAGTGACCAAATGCCCAATGACTGCACTCTTACTGAGACTTCACAGCCAGTCATTTGCTGCACCATTGGTAAAGGGGACATGGCATCTGAGGATGGATTGGCACACAGCATCCATTATGTGGAATGTCTCTTGAGCATTATTAGCTATGTTAGTAGAGATGGTTCACAAACTCTTCATGAAAACTTGTACATACCTAGGAATATCAGGAAAATTACTGTTGTTTGGATGATCTGCCAACCTCTCCTATTCCTTAGCTTGATACTGTTGTGAAGCTTCTGGGACCTACATGTTTCCATGAAATTCTAGTATTGCTTTTTCCAAACCATATCTTCTAAACCTCCAGGCACCCTGTCTATATTTACTTGAATGGCTTCTCTTTTTAAAGAAGTCATTTCATGGCCTCTCAGCTCCAGTTCCTGTCATCTCAGTATCGGTTCTTTCCAAGTCCAGCCGCAGCTCTCCTTTGCCTTCCTTTTGAGATGCTTCTCCCTCTCCACACCACCACTTTTGTACACTCTACTTTTGCCATGGCCCAAACAGTCCTCGTACTATGCTTGTTCTTCATCTGGCACGAGAAGCTGCTGCATCTGTTTCTGAACAAAGGTTGGATCACTTGTATTCTGTGGTGCAAACAGCCAAGTGATGACTATTCTTGGAGCAGTCTCTCGTTCAATAGAGAAGGTGGGGTGGCCAAAGAGGAAGCCCTAAATCTACTCCATTTACTTCCCCTTCCTCCTTTTTTTTTGTTTTTTTTTGCTATCATAGCTGCCTCTAGGATTGATGGACCACTTTGTAGCTGCATGGATTTGGCTACATGTGACCAAAGAGCTCTGATGAAAGGTCTGCTGAGAAGGAATTGCAGTAATCAAGCCTTGTAGTTATTAGTGCATACACTGTCCTTGCAATACTATTTATTAAATAAGTGGCTGCTGCGGGATATTGTGCAAGGGACTGTAATATTCTTGCATTGTGCCAGGAAAAGGATTGTCAGTCAGAACTAAAGCTTCAGAGCTCCAGATCAAAGGTTACAAGAATGCTCAAATATTTGGAAATATTGTACTGAAAGTCATTATAAATTTTGAAAATCACATTGTAGGTTTTTAATAGTTTCTGTGTTTTCAGGTAGGTACATAGGATAGTGGGAAGGAAAGAGGAAAATTTTATCAGGTACATCTATAAGACTTTTGCCTCCAGAAATCGTTAACAAGAAAGCCTTGGGGTAAGGAAACCTAAATTACCTTTGCCTGTCATTTGATCCTGATACTAATTGGGAATTCTGCTGCAGTAATGGGAATATTTCGTGGCTAATGAAAGCAGGAACTGGAAGAAGGTGCCACTGGAGGAAATAGGGCCTAAAGCAGGCAAAACATCCTGAATAGTGTCATCAGGGCTGCATGCTAAAAGCTGCTTAATCAAGAGATGTGTTCCTTGGGTATAGTGTGCACACAGTCTCTGTAAATTTGGCATGGTTTAGGTAGGTCCAGGATAACTAGTCCAACAACATTCTCCAGAGACTGCATCTTTTACAGGATGCTGGTGTCTCAGACATACATCTGCTCTGCCCAAAACTCAGCTCATGTTTCAGTGATCTCTTGTGGCATTTGCAGATCCATTCCCAATTATGGGTAACCCAGTATTCGAGAAGAAAACCCAGCATGTTATACAGTGTATTCATGACCACATGAGCTGTGTAACCCTGATTAAATTCTATCTACCAGTTATACAAAAGGATGAGCTATACATGTAGGAGCCTAAGTGGAAGATCATTCAGAGAAGAAGCTAAACAGATATGACATACCTGTTCTAGCTTCCACAGGATATAGATTGCACTTCATAGACTGAGCACAAAGAAAAGAGGACTATAGGAAGAAAAACAACCAGCAGTAGGCTGTAAGTAGGTGTGAGTTTAAGTAGTTCAGAAGAGTGAGATGAAACAGAATAAATAATAGCAAGCAAGTACAAATTAGTATACCTGCTCCCTTCTTCAGCTGACACCCACTTCATAATGTTCTTTTCCTGCTGCGCCTCAGTGCTAGCCCCTTCTCATGTATTGCACCGTATTTGAGTGTCTTAGACTAAATCAGATAATTTCAGAGGCAATGAGTACAAAGGGGCAAGCTGTATGCCTGTGTGTATTGTGAGTCGAGAGTCTGAATCTCAGGAAATAAAGGTGAAACTGCATTGGCCAGGCCTCATGCTCGCTTCAAGTTTAGCTCACGGATAGCTGGTATGTATTGACTTGTACAGAGAAAACCATAAACAGTCAGGTCAGCAGAGACCTTTATGACTGTCTAGTCTGATCCCCTGTCTCATCTAAGCCCTAGTGCATCATCTGACACTCTCTGCACTGACTGCTCTGGAGCCCTCTGCTTTGCAGTTAGAGGACGTGCTGCAATGTTTCAAATAATGTCTCTGGTGTATGGTGATCTTCAAAGATGATCCAAACATAAGGAGCAATTCCTCTCACACCTATTGTGTCCGTTGGATGAACATGTACTTGGAAGCACTTCCTTGTGTGACATTCCAAGAAATCTATATTAAATTTACCAAAAAACATTTATTGCAAGTGAAATTAAAACTCTTGTGGGAGGAAATACATTTCCTTAATTGCTTGATTGTGTTCTAATATTGACAAAACTCAAGATGCTATGTCAGATTGTTGTTAACTAAGAGGAAGGATGGCCTCCCATGACATGATCCACTTCCTCGTTTCTTAACATTGACTGTTCTTAATACCTTGGAAAGTCTCCTTTGTAAAATAATATTATGAAAGGGAATTGTGATTTATGCATATCCATTGCAGACGGAGTCCATCTAATTACTTGCACAGATATTATGCTAATATTCACATTCTTGTTGAGTCTGGTAGCATCTGAGTGTCTCACATGTAGTTGTGCTTTCTTTCTCTTTTATTCTCAATCACAGGGGATGTCTTACCTGCACTCAAGCAAAACTGAAGTCCATGGTCGACTCAAATCCACAAACTGTGTAGTAGACAATCGCATGGTAGTGAAGATCACTGATTTTGGCTGTAATTCAATTCTGCCTCCAAGGAAAGGTAAAAAAATGCCCAACTGGACTCTCCTTCATGGTTTCCAACCCAATGGCATTTTCTTATCTTCATAGACCAGTAGGGTCTAATTACGTCTTGTGCACAGTACAAAACAATGTGACTTTGATTCATATTATAGCAGCCATTATATTGTTTAACTTAAATAACACAATGAAAGAATTACTAGCCGGCAGCAAAAGAAATTAGGCAGTGTGAGAAGGAAGGAAAGATGAATATTCAACTTGTAGTTTAGAAAAGAGAGATTTCCCCTGTGACTGAGGTGTAAGAAACATTTTCAGTATCCAAGTCCTTCATGCAAACAGCTCTTTTCGGCCGTAATACTGAAATTGTGTGAAGAAAAAAAGGCGTTAATTACCATAAATCTTTGTAATTAAACAAAATAAAACATAAATCTAATCAATCTGTAATTGATTAGATACATGTGTTACCACAGTGCTCTGTGATATCATTTAAACATTAACAGGCATGACTCTGATAATCCTTGAAGAAATCTGTATTGATATGCAATGATGACTCTGGTTTTTATTCCTTAGTTAAGAATCTAGTAATATATGCTCAACCAGATTGGAATAATATTAATAGCTTTTCTTTATATTTTTTATTCACCTCACATTCATAGAATATTTCTGTAAAATGGAACACTCCTTTCTACTCATCTTTTCCTTCTTACTTGATCTGGAGTGAAAAGATGAGCCCATCTCAAATTATATCATATGAATATGTAGAGTAGAGCTTGGGGTATAATAAGCACAGAAGTGTGCTGTAAATGCAGCAAATGACCTGAAAAGAAACCAGTTGCAGCTGGTTCGGAGAAAATTTTTACATTCACATACAAACATACTCAAGAGTAGCAATAAGAACATAAAAAAGGACTAAGAAAAGTGCACTGAACATAAATGTTCTATTCATTCTTCATTTTACAAATTTCTTATTTAATTTTCTATTATTATTATTATTATTATTATTATTATTATTATTATTATTATTATTATTATTATTATTATTATTACATTGTAATGTATTTATCTTCTTTTATTGCTTGTAAGCAGCCTCAAAATTTCTGGCTACTCAGTCTGTCCTTGAAGAAAACTCACTGTATCACAAGAGATCTACTGATTCATTGTGGCTGGATGTTGCAGCCTGATATCATAACACTGTCTTCAGGGTCCCTGTGTTCAGGTCACTGTTATGGTATGTCATCAGCATGTCACAGCTGTTGTACCATGGCAGCATTCTGGTTTTGAGGTACAATGGTGCTCATTGCACTAGACATACAGATTAATCATTTCTGTAGGAAGTGAGTAGTTATGAGCAGGTAATACTGTGTCAGGCTCAAAAGCACTTGAGAATTATTTCAATAGCTTCATGATATCAAGGCCATTGGGAAATATTGCAGTCTTCTCATCAGACACTGTGTATAAAAAACTCCTTGCATCTCCTCACTCAATAATTTATGGCTCAGGGGTTTTTTATGATAGCACTGGCATCCTTGGTCTTATACAGAAACATAGGCTATTTCTAAGAAGCTTGTGACACGTAGCTAAGAAAAGCAAGTTCATTGCCAATATACATAACTTTTCTGAAGGTGTAAGAATCTGCATCTACAGTGGAAAGTAGCAGAGTCAGCAAATCCCAGAAAACTGAAAACTACATCAGAGTTTTATCTAACTTGTATTGATGTCAGCTTCTGAAGAAAAATGCTAAAGTAGGAAATAAACAATACCAGTGGGCTCTGGACTGGATATGAAGAGTAAAAGGAAATATCATTATAGCCAGTGGATGCTCTGAGAAGGATCACCCTTTTTTCAATTTCTTCTCTCCCTTTCCACTTTGCGTCATCCCCCATTGCCACCTGGATCTTCAGACCTGTGGACAGCTCCTGAGCATCTCCGTCATGCCGATGTATCTCAGAAAGGTGATGTATACAGCTATGGGATCATTGCCCAAGAAATCATCCTACGCAGAGAAACGTTCTACACCGGACACTGCCGGGACAACAGAGGTAATTCCACAGATTTCTCCTCTGTTGCAGCCTTCTGGGATGGTTGTAGCTGTAACTGGCCTATTCTCCATGTTTTGTGAAAGGCACTGTCTCTGATAACTGCTGGAACAGCTGCTCCTTTCTCTGTGTGGTGAATGAAGAGCCTGCTTGCAGGATCTTACTGTGGGGGCAAGTGTCCCTACTTTTTCTGTAAATAAAGTTTGCATTGAGTTTTCTTGCCTTTTCTCTTCCCTTCTCACCTGGAGCACAGCATTACAGAAGTTAACATTATACAATGCTGTCCAGATTTACTGTAACATTTAAAGGCCTCAAAGGTTTTTCTATTTTGACTTGTAAACAACATGTAATATGCCACTCATTTTAGGCAGTATAAATCAGCATTGTCAACATAGAACAACAAAAAGTCAGCTGCATGACACAAGAACAGTTGGCATTTAAAAACTGGCAATTCAGACTTTATTCAAGCTGGTTATAATTAACTTTAGCAATTTAACTTCTGTCAGAAAAATCATCTCCTCCTGTAGTGCATCCATTAAACCCTGTACTGTGCATTTTGTGACGTTGTTTTTGAGTGGCTGTTGTGGTTTTAAGCCCAGCTGGGAATTAAGCGCCATGCAGCCTCTTACTCAACCCCCCCTCTCTACCATCCTTCCTCCTGGTGGAATGAGGAGGAGAAGCAAAGTAAAACTTACAGGTTGAGGTAAGAACACTTTAATAATTGAAAATAGAGTAAAGTACAGTATTAATGATAAATGATAGTAATAATTATAATAAAAAGGGGAAAAAAAGTGATGAACAATGAAATTGCTCATTACCCCTGACTGATACCAGACCCCCCCCCTTCCTCAACCCAGATAATCCTCCCTGCCAGGTAACTCTCCCCAGTTTATATGCCAAGCATGACATTCTTTGGTGTGAAATGTCCCTTCAGTCAGTCTGGGTCACCTGTCCCAGCTATGCTCTCTCCCAGTTTCTTTTGAGTATCCCCTCACTGGCAGAGTACCTGAGACAAGTTTAAAAAAGAAGTCCTTGACTTAGGATAAATACAGCTTAGCAAAAAACTGAATCATCACTGTGTTATCAACACTATTCTTATTCCAAGTCCAAAACACAACATGCTAACAGTTTCTGAGAAGAAATTAACTACCCTAGCTAAAACCAGGACAATATCCACCCCAATCCAGCCCAGTCAACCCCAATTCCCAGAATCCAGGCGTTATTATCTACTAGAACAGACACAGAAATGTGTGTGGGTTTGGGATTTTCCTAGTGACTAACAACAGTTACTAACAACAAATTTAGACATTGCCTTTACCTCTGAGTCATTCTGTTAGATCCGCCTCACATTTGTTAAAACATCTAGAGCAGCAGCTCAGCAGCTGCTCTTTTACTGAGTTACATTTGATATTAATTTCTGAGGCATGTTCATCATCCTACATTATCACAAATCTGTGTTCATATTTGGGGAAACACAGTTTAGCACATCACCAATTCTATAATATAAATGTAAATCTAAAAGAGATTAGAAATGCCTGTTCCACTTAAACCAAACTCTTCAGGATTCCATGCTTAATAAAAGATAGAGAAAATAAAACCTTTCTATTCCTTTTTTCTTTGGAAGAGACAGGCTCAATCCTTATGAATGCAAGAATTTTACAAATATTGCCAACATGGAGAAAGGAAAGTGCAATGCCCTACCTTGCTCATTTTGACTTGTAAAGTAAATCCATAACAAACTACATTCTTTTAACTGCTTATTGAGCAGTTACGGTCTTTCTGTGTTGTGTTAATGGTTATTAAGCTAGCCTCAGACATAGTGTTTCTTGGCTTTTCTGAGATGTGGGGGCATCCTCACTGCTCTGTGTTTGACCCTGGCTGTCACAGTCAGCACCTGGTTCCTTGTTTTATCATTGACCTGTTTCTTAACACTGCATTTTGTCCTTTTGGAAAGACTGTCCCTTTCAAATAGCACTAGCTTAATCCATGCAACTTAAAGAATTTGTAGCAACTAAGCTAGGTACCTAACAGCACCTAAGTGCTGTTGCTGGAGATTGTCACGTCTCAGTATGTGAGGTAAGGCAACAATAAATTTACTAGGCATGAAACCTGTTTGGTAAGTCTGGGTCCGCTGTAACTTAAAAAAATAATCCACTTTGTAAATTTCAGCTGATATTTTAAATTTTTCCTTCAGTGAGGAGATTTTCTCTCCACAAAACTTTTTTTCCATAAAAGCATTAGGAGATATCTAAGATATATATTGCTGATCTAATGGCTTCTGGTATTATTCTTGACTTTTGATTATGCAAGTTGAATAAAATGTGTTCATCAGTTCATCAAATTTCGTGTAACAGAAAGGAATTAGTTTTATTACATATTGCTGAAGTGGCTCCTCATTTAAATGCCTGATTCATTCATTAGCCAAGATGAGCAAGACAGTGAACCATACTTATTCAAACACCTCCGCATTTTTTTTGTGGTATCATCTAACTTTGAAGGACAGTAGCTCAAACTTGGGATGACCATTAATTTACAAATATCCAAGATAAGAAGAGGGGAAAAAATACCAAATTAGAGTCAGTGGTAATGGACAAAGAAGTGTTCCTGTTGTATGTTAGATTCATTTGGTTTTTAAGTCACCAGAGAAATTCTTTCGATGGCTCGGCTATCAGAAGTTAGTCTCTGCAAATTAGAAGAAATGATATTGTTATTTCAGAACAACTGATATAATTGCTTCTCCAGGCTGAAATGGCAGCAAGGACTGTGTTCAGGCTTTAAAAGACTTATTTAAAAACCCCTATACCTGAGCTCTGTCCACCAACTTAGAGAAATTAAACTCTACTTTCAGTTACTCAGTGAGCCAATTTTCTCAATGTGAAAATATGTATCAATCAACTTAATGTACAATAATATTGCTGCTAATGAGAGAGAAGAAGTCCCATGACAGGTATACAGAACTGGATTTCTAATGTGTGGAAGTAACTAGGTCATAATCCTCTTCACTGACATCTCTGCAAGAAGCTGTTCCCTGTCTGGTTACTCCACTCTTCTGCAGAAACACCTCATTCACTGCTCAAGACTGTGAAACCCTGCCACATACCAACGCTCAATTCAAGCTGCCTCCTCGTTCCACTGCTTTCTGCCACTGACTAATTGCAGTATTGCTAATAGGTGCTGTTACTTCCTCTCTCAGGTGTGTGTCCAAGCATGGAAATCCAGCACATTCCTCCTGCATACATGAGCCCTCCACAGGCTTTCCTGTCTCTTAGCCCACAGAAGACTTCTCAGCAGTCTCTCCACTCTATAGCATTTGGGACACTCAAATTTTCTGCTCCTTCTCTAGTCTGTAATTTCTTTACCAAAAAGTTGGAAGCTGCTGTATCATTTTGGGGTGATCATGCACACTGGGCATGCTTAGGCATCCGTAGCTGCTCTAGACCAGTGCAATTACAAACCTTCCTCATGTTGTTACAAGCTTCCTTCAGTAAAATTGTATCCCACATATAATCAGACATTATTAATAAATAATCTGTTCTGATTCACAGATCCCTTTCAATTTCCCTTTATTCCAGAGGTAAAAAATTACCTCTCTTTTTTAAACCTCCCCCCGCCTTCCCCCGGAATTCTTGAAGTCTGCAGGAGAAAGACAAAGGAAGGTGGTTTTGCTTTAGCTCTCTCTTACTGTGCTTAAATTGAGTTGCACAAATGCAGCCTGATTTTGATGTGTTCAGAGTCCAAATAACTTTTATAGAATGGGTTTAATGACTAAGAGTACAAATGAGTTAACAAATGCAATGCTTTTAACCCATTTATATTAATAGCTTAGTTTTAAGGAAGTTGAGCATCTGCAGGATGATTTGAACTGCTCTAATGAGCGGTGTATGTCTCCACACTTTTGATCAAGTTGCAATGGGCTTTTCACATTGTTTTTTACTATAATTATACTTCGTGCTGAGAGGCACACTAATAATGCCCAACATTCATTTGGAAGGATGCCATAACCGTGTCTACCGTGACCAATAAATACTCATGTACATTTCTATTCATTTTGCTTTCAAGGGCCTTCAAGCCAGCCTGTTTTGGTCTTCTGCCATATATTTAGAAAAGCTCCAAAGTTGAAATTCACATCAAAATGAGGGAACTGTCTCCAAGACTCCTTATTGTACAGTACCTTGTAACATCATAGACTGTTATACACAGTCAGTGTCCTTCTTACGATTTTTTGTTTAAAACTTTGATCTTTCTCGTGTATTAGAGAAACTTTACAGAGTGGAGAGTGGCAAAGGAGTGAAGCCTTTCCGACCAGACCTGACCTTGGAAACAGTGGGAGAAAAACAGATGGAAGTAAGCTAATAATTAACTAAGCCATTTTCTGGATGAAGGGTGGAAGTCCTGGCCAGACTAGAGTCCATGATCATGGGAAGGTGAAAGCTATGCATTTTAGGCCAAATGCCCTAACTCTGTGGGAAGAAATTGCATTCTGTAGTTGTTACCAGCAATGTGAAATACAACTCATGGAAATGATTTCACTGGAAAGAAACAGATACTTATATGGTGCCACTCTTCTGACCTATTTTAGATATCCTTGAGATGGGATGAATTACACATCAAGTATACCTCTGTCCACTAATATAGGTCCTATGGCTTCTTGCTCAGGTGAAAATCTCTATATTGTAGATATTCACGTATTCAGCAATGAACCCCATTCTTTTTGGCTGAATCACCCATTTCAGAAAAATCCCAAACATGGGATATTGGAAATATAATTACCACAGCATTTACCACCATGTCAGTAACTGTGTCTGACACCAGTCTGCAAGACTGGATCCATTTACTTGCCTTTCATTTGTGTATTGCAAATTCAAGTTAAGATCATGTCACTAGTCATCACAGAGTTAAGATGCCTGCAATGAGTGTTCTAACCATAGGTTCAAGACAGTTAGTCACACAATTTAATATGTTGCTGGTCAAGACTAACCAGAAATTCCCTAATGAATAGTGCTGTTTGGCACTACTCTCTGTCTCTATTCATTACTCAGGTGGACTTTTCCTTAAATTTTTCTTTGAAGGTATATACACTAGTGAAGAGCTGCTGGGAGGAAGATCCAGAGAAAAGACCTGACTTTAAGAAAATTGAGAGTACTCTGGCTAAAATATTCAGGTGAGCAGCAGGAGCTTTGTTTTTTACAATGCTCCAAACTCATCCTGTGTTAGAAAGCTCCTATTTTTAAGTGTGCAAATCGATGTGATTATGATTCAGTCAGTGGAAAACTCTAGTGTCTTCACTTAGATCCTCTTTTATTCTTTGGCAGAAAAGTAGGTGAGCATGTGCATATGTACGTATACACCTGTGTACAATGTACTAGCTGAGTGAGGGTGAGATGATCACCATACCTCAAATTGGTACATTATGAAAGTAGCAAGTTGGATAATTAGGGATTTAAACCAATCAAGTAATTCACTCCCTGCCTCAAGTCAAGAATTGGATAGTGACTCAAGTCATCTAAGTTTTGGTAAATGAATGCATATAGATGTTTGAAGGATGATTTGGAAGTTTGCATGGTCCCAAATTAAGCTGACTAGAAATGCTGAGTTGTAACTCAACAAGTTGTAACTCACAAGAAATATTAATTGCAGGGCTTTGATGGTAAAAAGTTGTGGGAAAATAATAAGGGTCATAGCTGGATAAATCCTGTGGGGTTACACAGGCCTTTCACCTAGACAATGCTGCATTGTTCTTGCAGAATTTCATCTGAATTAGTTATTCCAGTGACCAAACCATGAGCTTTTAACCACTTCTCCTGGGAAATTGCTCCCCAGTTTTTAAGGCTCTCCCCATCAACAAACCCCAACAGCATCATTTTACGCTTTACATGGGCAGGACAGCTGTGCTATGCATAACTGAATGCATCAGCTGAATAGCCTTTCTGCAGCCTCCTGGTTCAGCTCCTAAGCCTCCATCCTACAAAAGCAAAGAGGTTGCCTCTTGTTACATGTTACACATACATGGTGTTCTTCTCATGTTGGTCTAAGGTGATGCATCCCTGATATAAAATTTGTTTAAAGTAAGAGTGATTTTGAAGTCTTGTTGGATACAATACTAATCTGACTCTTCCAGTCAGCCTGGTCCCAATTACTTTCAGACTGCTTTGGTGAGTGCAGGCTGCGCAGACAAACAGGGGTTTGAGCGGCTCACTTCGGCTTCCAGGGGTTAGTAGGCTTGAGTCTGCAGGATTTTGTGAGTAAAACTAGCCCCGGGGCTGACCATTGTTCCACTGTGTTCTTCGGTCTTCTAAACAGACAGCCTCAAATTGTCTTAATTCTTCTGGCTGAAGTCCCCATCTAAACGTTATATGCAATTTTCTATCTACTATTTTTAGCTTCCTCTCAGAATTTGAGTTTCTCAGTTACTTTTTACAAATGAGTGTTCCTGGATTACCTAAAGTAATCTGGAATTGACAATATTAGCAGGGTTAGGTGATCGAAGGGTGCTTTAAGAATTACCAGCTCCAACTGACAAGTATGCATTACAGACTTTCAATTCATCTGCATAAAACCTCCAGCAAGCAAAAGAATGATGCACTTGAGGCACTTTGCATTCTAACTACAGAGAATTCAAACAGTGGAGAAGTTTTCTGTTGCTGCTTTTTTGCCTCCTTTTAGCTGCTCTCAACAATGTACATCTATCAATCTTTCTTCTTGACTCCTGTGTAATTCTGTTATTTGCAGCAATTTCCATGGCCAGACCAATGAAAGCTACATGGATACCTTGATCCGGCGTCTACAGCTGTACTCCCGGAACTTGGAACACCTGGTGGAGGAGAGGACAGAGCTGTACAAAGCAGAGCGAGACAGAGCAGACAGGCTTAATTTCATGTTACTTCCAAGGTAACTGGCCAGGAGGATTTTCGCTGGCATTTTATTTACATACACCCGATTCTTGCAGAATAGGGGATAGGATTAATGTTTATGTTCTATTTTCTTCCCGTCTAACCTAATCCTGCAAGGAAGGAAAGAAAAAGCAGCTGTCCCTGAGCTCTCCACCCTATGGTGAAGTTTCATGCCAAGATGGTATTGGGACCCATTATCTTGCTCAACATTTCTTCATGCACAGGATCCCCCTTTCCAGCACAAGCCTCTCTTTCACTGCCTTCCAGGGAACACAGATCTACAGTGATCCCACATCACAGGGCTCTGCTCTGCTCCAGCCCCTTGCTAGTTATACGGAGTGTCTTCAGCTGAAGAGCAGGAGTGGAATCCAACTTCAGGCTGGGGTATAGCAATGCAAGAGAGGGGCTGAGGTTGGCTGGGCCATACTGTGTTAGATGGATTCTTCAGAGTATGCTATAGGACAAGTATTATTTACATTTTAATATTGGTAATACCCATAATTTTGGTATTGCATATTATTCAGTTGTCAGGTTATTTATTTTATGACTCATCACAAAAAAAAAATTAAAAAATTGTTCAATCCAGTTTTGGGGAAAATCAGGAATGATCTGACTGTATAGACAGTGCAACAAGGAAATCGTGTCTCCTTCCACTCTTCGTTGTTCCTACCACTCTATTACTGTTTCATTGTAGATGGAATACAGCATCGTGCAAAACCTATAATTTTCTAGGTCTCTTTCAGTTGTTCTCTTCTAATATCACCACTAGGAACAGATCTTTTCCTGGATTTAGAATTGCAAGAAAAAGAAGGTCCCTCTTGAATAGACATTGACTGTCATGGTATTGAATTTTTCTTCCATAAATTATCAGACTAAGATATCTCGTCTGAAATCAGGATGAGTTGATGTCATTATTATGACGAAATTACTTCTGTGCTGGGAAAACAGAAAAATATACCCGTTCTTACTTATCATATGGGTAGAATGTACATGTCAGATCTACATGTCAGGAAGTTCAGAATGTCATTTTTAAATTTGACTCAATATCCCTGTTTCTGATCTTAACCAAGAAGCTCAGTTGTCCATGTCTCAAGTTTCCTCATGGCTATTCACACATTTGGATTTTGAAAGTCTGTAGTGCATTATTACCATTAGTAAGTGCTTTGAGGTCCCTGGCTAAAAGGCATTGTGGGCATCTAAAATGTGATTACAATGGCAGTTTTCAGCAAATTATTTGATGTTTCCTATACAGAAAGCAATACTGTGATTGGGTTGCATGAAAAAATACCTTTAATAGTAAACACTACTCATCTGTGTTCCTCCTTCTCTATTTCCACAGGCCAGTAGTAAAGTCTTTGAAGGAGACTGGCCTGGTAGAGCCAGAGCTATTTGAAGAAGTCACTATCTACTTCAGTGACATTGTTGGCTTCACCACGCTCTGCAAATACAGCACTCCTATGGAGGTGGTAGATATGCTCAACGATATCTACAAGAACTTTGACCACATTCTTGACCATCATGATGTTTACAAGGTGATTACCTCTGTACTTTTGCTCATTTACAACCAGTGGACACACAAATTAAATTGCATGATGTGGTGGATTTGGGAACCTGCCTTCTAAGCAAAGCAAAAGAGAGAAAACCAGGTCAGGATTACTTCATTTAAATATGCTTTCACTGTGCCTACTTATACCAAATTTCCTACAGTCGGTGGTCACACATTCATTACTTGGAATGTTGGGTATAAACACTCATATACCCAAATGGTGTCAGCTACCTTAAACTAATCAATCCTGCTCTCTGGGGAAGAAATGTTTAGTCATGAACAAGAGGATCTGATAAAATCTTTCTGCTTTTAACCGAAGATGTAATTTTCTATGTCTGCAAGTAGTGAGTTCCGATTTTATTTCCACAGGTGGAGACCATTGGTGATGCTTACATGGTGGTGAGTGGTTTACCGAAGAGGAATGGCAATCGGCACGCAGTGGACATTTCCATGATGGCTCTGGACATCCTCAGCTTCATGGGATCATTTGAACTGAGACATCTGCCAGGGCTGCCTGTTTGGATTCGCATTGGAATTCACTCTGGTACACAGTAGTGCTAGATCAACAGTGACAATGTTGTTGCCTGGTTTTGAACAGAATTAACACCCATACAAATCTGGTAATACACCATGCACAATTACCCTCCTCATGAAGAATCAGGTTGAAAAAAACGTTCATAGAGGAAGAGTAACAGAAGTAAATAAGTCACTGTTTTGCTCCTGCTGTAGTGAAATAGCCCATAGTCATTAATTCACAGCCTAAGTCAGTAGCTAGGATGAGCAACAGCCACTGTTCCTGGTGTGATTAAACCAGTTGTATCAAATAAGCCTTCACAGATTATTTCTCTCTGACTGAAGCGGAGATCAGTCATGGCCAGCTATGCTTATCTAGACAAAAAATGCAAGCCTGTATTTTGTACTTTTGAAGGCAAAAAGACTTTAGTTGAGTCTGTGTGGGACTAATGTTTTAATTTATCTATAAAAATACTGTTTGTCAAAGGGGAACTCCAGTTAGCACAGCAACTCTGGGAAATTCCTCAACCACCTGAACACCAGCTGCCAGAGGAGGAACATAGCAGAGAAAGTGACTGAGGCACTGGGAAGCCTCTTGAGGCACCACTATTCACCCTTGCATAATGGAGCTTATTCTGTTTTTCTCTTGCTTCCAAACCTGACAGTTAATAAATGTACTTCTTTTTTTCTGCACAGAAATTGTGCTTAAATACAATTAACACTCTGCAGCTGTGCCCTTTCTATGATCTTATTGGATTATGCAAGAGTAACAGAGCTAGGCTTGGTTTTCGGCGGGAGACCACAAGATACTGTGAGAAGTGAGGTGGAAAGTATTGCCATTGGTGAGGAATGCAGAGTTCCCCCAGGCACTGCACTGCTCTGCCACAGTGAGACACTTGACAAATAAATCAAGTCTCTTGATTCACCCTTTTTATCTCTCTGCATCCCATTTCTAGGTCCATGTGCAGCTGGTGTGGTTGGAATAAAAATGCCTCGTTACTGTTTGTTTGGAGATACAGTAAACACAGCTTCGCGGATGGAATCCACAGGCTTGCGTAAGGATTTAATTTTAGCTGTCAGAGTAACAGGACCAAAGGCTATTGGTTAGTTTCTGACCAAAGTGTCTGTTTTCAGCTGAGAACAATTTATTATCAGCTTGCAGAAGTGTTAAAGATAAAGAAGTTGTATTTGTTTTGATTACCAATTGTTTAATTGTCCAAAGTGACAGTAGGCACTTCACTGGGCAATGAAGAGTTGTTCCTTGTTCATGCTTCAGTGCTGGTAACAGGGAGTTTGTAGGCTGGTTCACTGCCTGAATTCCTCTGGGAGATATGATACTTAGGTGTCTGGAATTTAATTTTACTCCATGAACCAAAGATTTTAGTTTGACCTAGAATTGTATTACAACTTTGTTGTGTAAATATACTGACTGTGTATTTTAAGTTGAAGCAATTGTGTCATCAACTTCACCATTAGGGAACTGGCAAGAGCCAGTTTTTCCTCCTTCTGCCCAGTGTCTTCACATGAGCATTCTCTATATAGGTCACTCACAATTACTCTTTTCCCTTTTGACATCTAACTACTACAGATACCATTGTCGCCTGTATTTCAGTTCAGGGGCTGTACCAGCTATTCTTGCCTGGATATGCTCTGTAGTGGAGTCAGATTTTTCATACAGCAGTATAATTGCTTCTCTTTTAGTTTGGCTCTCAAAATTTATGATGATAACAATTGAAGGAGCTTCTGCTATAGCACCAGTTTTCACATATACTTAATTTGAGTATGTGAGATGTTTCCAGGCTGAGCTTTCATTGTCTCTTTATTTTTTTAGCTTTAAGGATTCATGTAAGCGGTTCTACAATTAACATTCTGAAAAGAACAGACTGCCAATTCCAGTACGAAGAGAGAGGAGAAACGTACTTGAAGGTAACCTTTACCATGTGCGTGCATGAACACAGAGAAGAGGAATAGTAAGAAGTAGTGTATAGCTGAGACTATCCTAGAACTTAATTAACAGCTGGGGAACAAGGATTACTGACCAATTGGTATCACAGTCTCTAGTGGTTGAAGACACTTCTATAAAGACAATGCAGGCAATGAAGAGCTCCCCAACTCATACATTAAAGTAACATAAAGATGTGGAGAATAAATACCATTTGGAACAGAAGATTGTAGAGTGAAGTCATCTGCTGAAAGGGAAGCTGAATCTAGTGTTAATTTGTTAATGCTCCAATATCTACCAATCCATTTATTTCAATCTATTACACTTGTCTGTCCTTGGGACTTGATGGCAGGTAGCACAGCTCACCTCTCCCACGACTTGTGTTTCAGGTCATGGAACAAGGAAGTGAGTGTGCAGCTACATCTCCCCCATTCTTCTTCTCACATCTGATTTGTAGTCCTTTGCTGTCAGGATCAGTTACTGAAAATAAGCAAAAGCAAACATGGCAGTGTGCAATAGAGTATTACCTAAGGAAAGTAACTACAGGAAATTGCATTCTAATCCCAAAACTGTGCTTTCTCTTCTTTGTCATATATATTTAGGGCAGAGGAACAGAAATTACCTACTGGTTGACGGGTACTGAGGACAAGAAATACAATCTCCCAACACCTCCTTCTGTGTAAGATGGTCTTTTTATGTGAAAAGGGAGGAGAAGTTCCCATTCTTTGCCTTTTAGCCTTTATTGTTCCTCCTTGGCACTTGTTGTGGATTTTTTATACCACTGAACTTGCCTTCAGTTGTTAGAGGCTTTATAGTGTATGTGCATATAAGCATGTAAATATTCATTACATGAGATTATGTGTGTGCTGAAGGTTGTTTGTCTATATAAACATGTAGCAGGTTCTTTGCCTTGGAAGAGGTGTAAGACTTACAGGACAAGTTGCTGATGTGATAAGAGCAAGAGATGGACAGGAAACTGAAAAACATTAATATTCCTACAAATTTAGTCCTAGTGGCACCTGTGTGTCACAGTACAGGAAGAGGATAAACACAACTGAGTGTGCATCTCTCTGTAATACCATGTTATGCCTGTGAGTGCTTGTGGAGGAATTTGTAAGAGAAATGAAACTTGCAGCACTTTTCTGCTACAAGAGGTGAACAAAGTTACTGTAGTACTGCACAGGAGTAAAGTCTTTAAACATTAAACAAGAGCTTACTTTCTAACACTTAGAGAAGTTTTCATTAAAAAAAATATGAGGTTGATATTCTAGAACCGAGCCATCATTTTGCATTAGAATTGAATAAAATATAGCAAAAGTGGAAGTAGTGTTTTTTCAGCAATTATGCAAAATTGAAGTCAGGATAACTTGTTGCATTTTTTTAGTGTATATTTTGCATATGAGTACCTCTTTATTTCCTGCAAACTCACTAGATGTGGAAGTTCCTTACATTCTGCTCTAAACACCTGTGTACAGTTGCTCTTCACTAAGTGGGAATTTGCTGCCATCTGCTTTGAAATGACAGTGTTTCATTACAAATTGAAGCAATGATATTGCAAATTGGTGTTTGCCAGGTACATGGGGATCCCTTGTCCTGAAATGTATAAGTAAATGTTACAGCTTGCTTCTACTGTAAGTTTTGTTTACACAACATGCCCTTTGCACAAATAAAATTCCCTGTCCATTTATTCCTACTGGGTAAGAGAAAAGAGGACATTAAGTGGAATATGAGGGTTTTCTCAGGGCATTTGCAAAACAGAAATAATCACATTTTTAATCTGCTACAGAATCTCATGAACTTTGTTATTTTTTAAATGGAAAGTACAAATGTTTGGGCTGAGCAGGAAACACTGTCAAGATGACCTCTTATGGTACATCTCTTTTGTAAACTCAGAACTCCTTTTTAAAAATTAATATGATCTGTTGAGACTATCAGAGTTATTGAATTGGCAATCTTCTGGAATTCAGCTATTGAAAGTACCTCTCGAGCTGGATCACAGTGATGTTTTTGTTTTCACTTCCTCATATAAGATTGCCCCTTAAAAACTGTCATATGTGAGGTACTCCAGCAAAAGCCAAATACACTGAAGAAATTTCTGAAACAATGGCAACTCTATTACTGAAGGCCACCTGAAGTTCAATAGTTAAAGTCCTGCTGCCAGTAATGATGTTGAAAACGAAAAACTATTTTGATTGGGATTGAATCTAATTCGTGTCTTCCTTTTCATGCAAGTGATCATGACTTTCTAAGGTCAATAATGACACAGCTACAGACCTCTTGTGCGAAGACACTGATCCATACTGTCTGGAAAACTCACAGGAAAATCCTGACTTCTGTTCCCAAATTCAGAACCTGAACTTGGTCCTGCCCACACTTTTTATCAGTAGTGTGTGAATGTCATTAAGATAAACATGGCATAAAAACTGCTTAAAAATCTCTGGAGACCTGGGGCTCACTAAAAACATGTGAATCACTGATTTTTTTTTTTTTTCCCCCCCATTCTGTTGATTTTAGGGAGAATCAGCAGCGGTTACAAGATGACTTAGCAGAGATGATAACCAATAGTCTTCAGAAGAGAGAAAATGAAGGAACCAAGGCGCAGGAGCTTTCGCGGGTAGGTAGCTACCGATCAGGAACCCTGGAATACCTGCAACTGGTCAGCACAGAGAATTTTACCACATATGTTTAAAACTGGATGTCTAGTATGACTCAAAAAGCTGCAGCAACTCTCTGGACAACTTCATGTGGAGGCTGGAGGCTTATAGACTCAGCTAGAGGAGAAAGAAAACACCTTTTCAAGCCTCCTTTTTACTGTCCAACCTGCTATCAGTAAATCAAACCTCTCTTCACTGTAACATTGAAATTGTTGGACTTTGTCAGGACATATGCAGCATGATTTGAGGTAAATGAAAGTGTTTGCATTTGAGTCTGGAAAATAGTGGGGGGTTTTGTTTTAGTTAGGTTTTTTTTTTAAACTGTGATAGCCTGTTCAATAATCCACTTCTGAAATTATTCACAACAAAACCTTAATTTGTCATGATTTTTAGATGTTGTATTTAACTTGTAATTTTTATTTGAAGAAAGATTTGGTGTAATATATTTGAAAATATAATTAAATATATCATATATAAAACCTGGATATGTTGCTATGTTGTTTCTTCTGCTGTTTTCCTCTGCGTTTCACATGTTTTCTTTAATCGAGCTGAGTTTGTTCAAGAGACAACACTTCTGTTATTTACATTGGGAGATTACTGCAGAAGTACGATTTCTAAAGTTTATCTGAATCTCTTGGGCTTGAAAAATGAAACTGTCATTCTTGCAAAACAAGACACCTTCATATCTTTTTACCACTTCTGCTTCTGCCCCCAAACCAGAAGTGAAACAGAAATTAAGGAAATAAAATTATCTAGATTTCTTAACCTCAAACCTTTTCAATTCAACTTTTGGATGCACTTTTACAGTCAAGCAGGTTTACTCAGAGGACTCGTTCTTCAACTGACACCATGGCACTGATATTAATAAACAGCTTTAAAAAGCAACAAAAGCTCAGGGGCCGTATGTAAAAGAAATTCACATGAAGAAGTAACATCTACTGAGAGAATAACATCTACTTTTGCAAGGGCCTTTTGTGCATTGTTGGCTTTCAAAGATAACTACTTCCACCATTGTCAAATATTGGTCAGTATTCAAACCATAAAATTGGTGCAAAATCATTCTTTTATAGCTTTGAACAGCAGTTTTGTTCAACTAAACAACATAAAAAGAATGAAAAAAGAGCAATCCTCATTTGCCTCTCTTTTTTCTTTTTAAGAGAAGCTGGCTTTGTATGAACACACACACACTCACCAAAAGAACAAATGTAGATGTAAATAGATCTGAAGTGCAAAGATTACTGGAAAAATTAAATAATGAAATGCTGTAGGGCTTATTCTCTTATCTAATAAATGTAAATTCCTGCACTCAGGAACATAATAAAAATAGCAGAAAATGTGTAACCAACAGCCACAGCTTTCACACTGTATGTAACCAATCTGAAGCTCAAACTGGCATTAATACCATACCATCCTCTGTCTGTGTCCTAATGGAAACATTCATTGGGATGAGGATAGAAAAAAACCCCTTGACGTTCTAAAACTGGTATGTATTAAAAAGAGTATGAGTACAATAAAAAGATAAAGTCTGCTTTTTCCTACCTCATGGTGCCAATCAACAAGATTTGTCTCTATGTCTGCATTCCTGGGTGTGACTGCTGTGCTACTGGGCACTGCTGGGCTATTCTGGTTGCTGTAGCTGAAACACTCAGCAAGTGTAGCTGTAATGTAGGGACAAGTGCTGGGCTCATCAAGCCTGAAGACGACCACTATGATTATCTCAAGCAGAGCTGTTCTGATCTTTGAAGTGATACAAGTGACCTAACTCCTCTTTTTAAAGAGGAGTTTTATGGGGGTCATCCTTGACACCCCTGAGATACAAATTACTTTAGAGCAAATGTCTGCTGACATTGATTGAGAAAAGTAATTTAAACAGTGCTTAGTTTTCAGCAGCCCTTCTCTTTCCAGTGTTCTTCAAGTAATAAATTTTGTATAATTTTGTGAAGATAAATAGTTACCTTAGCAATGAGTTGATGGACCCATCTTCTGGTACATTTGTTTTTCACATAGTTCTGTCCCTGCACATCACAATAAAATCATCTTTGACTACTCTTTTAAAAAAATCCTATTTTCTGGTTTGAATGTCTGTTTTTTCCTTACCTCTAAGTGAAAACTAGCCCAGAACAAAGCAGTGATAAGTATGGAAGGATCCCTGCAGCCTGGAGATACCATGCTCTTAGCCAGGGCTTGGGGCCAAGGCTTGCTTTTTGGCCTGAACTGGTTGGCATGTGACCTTGTTATATGAGGCTATGACAGGCACCGGTATCAAATTCAAACCGTCTTGAACAATTACTGAAACACAAAGTACAAATAATGGCCCTTTTCGGATAACGGTACAATATCCAGCACTGGGTGAGACAAAAATGCAGTGCCTCAAAACGGTCTGAATCTCGGGTGCAAAGGAAAACCCCATGGAAAGTTATCTCTATCTGTAAATCCCTACGAAAAGGACTGTCCCTCATTTCTTCTGCTGGGACACACACAGCAGTTGCTGTTCCCAACAGGGCTGAAAGCTGCCCTTCCTGCGATGCAAAACCTATAGTTTGACAAGGCATCGCCCAACTCCTCTTGCTGATTTTCGGAGACCTTTCCTGGTAAAACTTCGCCCCTTTTAGGTTAATCACCCTCGGGAAGTCCAGGGGCCCCACAGGCACCAGCCTGGGGATCCGCCTTCACTACCCTGGGAGGCTGGACCTCGATCAGGAGTGATCCCGACACCTCAGCCAGGCCTTGGGGTCTCCAAAGCCGTATCGGGGCAGGAAAGATGCCGTCGCTCCCGAGGGGCATCCCGGCGGCCGGCGCGGGCCACAACCGTCCCCGGCACGGCCACCTCCAGCACGGGGAGCCGCGGCCGGGGCGGGCGCCGGAGGAGGCGGGGGCAGCGGCGAGACCTGCCCTGAACCAGGGAACTTCTTAAAGTCCCGCCGCCTCCCGGCGCTTGGAGGAGGCGCGGGGGAGCGGCGGCATGGCCCGGTGGGGCGGCGGCGTGTGCTGCTGCTGCTGCTGGGCGCTCGTCCTCCTGTGGGCGGCGGCGGGCGGCCGCGCAGGTGAGGCGAGCGGGGGGCGGCCGGGCAAAGCCCCCTCGCCGTGGTGGGCGGAACGAAAGGCGGTACCGGGGCTGCCTCGCAAGTGCCCCCAGCCGCGGGGTTGCCAGGCGGTCGGGAGGGGTAGCTCGGCTGCGGCGGAGGCAGCGCGGCTCTCCCGAGGTAGCGCCGGGCGCCGCGCCTCCGCTCCGTGCTGCCTGGGACGGGGGTGCGAGGCCGCCGGGTCCCCGCTGCCCACGGCGGGACCCCGCAGGCCGGGCTGGGTCTGTCCCCCCTCAGGGGCTGCTCCGGGAGCTCCTCGTGGCCCGGGCCGGCGCGGCCGTGCTGCCTCGTGGGTGTTCGGTGCTTTCTAAACGTCCTCCCGGTTCCCACGAGGGGCGCGGGGAGCCAAACCTAGGATCCAACAGGTGGGAAGTTGCCTTGAGCTCCCAGCCGTGCTGGTTTTCAGTGTCATGTGCGGGAACGGGAATCGTTCAGGATGATGACTTAGTCGTGGTGCTGTGGCCTGCAGCATGCTGCAAATTGTGACTAACAGAGTTTAAGTGCTACCTGGTGGGTATAGGTCACGGTCTGTGCTTCAGAGCTCGTATGGAATCCCCGAATGGTTTGAGTTGGAAGAGACCTTAAGGGTCATCTTCTTCCAACCACCCTGCCTCGGGCGGGGACACGGTATCTCACTCTTGTGCTGCTTTCAATAAATTCTGAAGGTTTTAAGGGCTGGACTGGGTGCCCAACTTGCAGGATTAGTATTAGGTGCCACAAACCAAGGAGAAGTTCACCTAACAGTTGTTTCAATGCGTGCAATATGTTAAAAGTGTCTCATTTTGTGGGCAGTCCTATCTCATCTTGCAGACATACTTTTAAAACTTTTCCTGGATTGGCAAAAACTTCAGTTAGGAAGGAAGGGTCAGCTGTGAATTATCTAGAGGAAATGAAAGGAAGTTTAGGGTATGAGGCAGTTTCACCTAATGCCCAGCTGATTTCTAACATCGTGATTGAATTACTGGTAGAAAGCTACAAAGGAGCAAATAGAAATGCCTTTAGGCTATTTAATAGAGTAAATGGCTTTCAACATTGTGAATTGTCTAGATTTCGTTTTGGTTTTCTTTTCATTATTGGTTCACTGTTCTTCAGCATTTTGAATGCCTTGAAGATTATTCCTCATGCACTTTGGAAAATGTTTCTAGAGAATGTTCTCTAATATGACTTAAATCGACGTGCTCTGAGGTTAGTGAAGCTACTTGTTGAATGGTTATTTTTGTTTCCTCTGAGTGACCTGTACTAAGTACTTATAACTGTTTTGGCAAATCTGCATTTGCTAAGCTTTACTAGTAAGTATCTTTGTGAACATGAAAACCATACAAGACTGGAACTCTTAATTGATAGTTCACATTTGAATATTACTTTTCACTGATGTAAGCACAAATCAGGGGATTAGGCTTCAAATAATGACAGGCCTGTTGGAAGCAAATTGAAAAATTACTTAGACCTGAAATGCATGAGGAAATAGGATGAATTAAGGCCAGTAGAATAAAAAACACAAATAGCTTATATTCAGGCAGATCAAGAAAGCATTTACTCCTTTATTTGAAAATTACTGGTCTCTGTGTTAATTTCTTGTGTGGTTTAAGCTAATCTCTAAAGAAGCCCTGAAATACTTTTGTTTTGTAATAGATTCCAATCATAACTGTATATTGAAATCTCCCTTGTTCTTTAGAGTTATACAGCCTTTTAAAAACAGTTAAAAGGATGCTTCTAAAAAAAAAAAAACAAACACTTGGATAGGCAGGTCAGAGGAGTGCCACAAAGATGATCAGAGGCATGGAGCACCTCTCCTACAAAAACAGGCTGAGGGATCTGGGGTTGTTCAGCCTGGAGAACGCTCTGGAGAGACCTCACCGCAGCCTTCCAGTACCTGGAGAGGGCTTATAAAAAGGAGGGAGATGGACTTTTTATACAGGCATGTAGTGACAGGATAAGGGGCAGTGGTTTTAAACTGGGAGAGGGCAGGTTGAGATTAGATACAGGAGGAAATTCGTTACTCTGAGGGTGGTGTCGCTGGCACAGGTTGCCCAAGTAAATTGTGGATGCCCCATCCCTGGAAATGTTCAAGACCAGATTGGATGGGGCCCTGAGCAACCTGGTCTAGTGAAAGGTGACCCTGCCTATGGTAGGGAGGTTGGAATTAGGTGATTTTTAAGGTCACTTCCAACCCTTAACATTCTATGATTCTATAAAATTTTTAATAGAAAAGTACGTCAAGCTCTTTCAAATTACAAAATTGAACAGAAACATCCTTATTATGGTTGACCTGAAATATTTAAATGCTATACTGTGATAATATAATCTTTACTACTGAACATTAGTTGTAGTAGGTGAGGGTATACTGAAATCAAATGTGCAATTTTGTTCTAGATTTTTTTTGTATTTTGAAGTGATGCAAAACTAGTTTTCAGTGAAATAAGACAGTGATACCTTCCCTATTTAGTGGAAAGTTTATAGGCAGAATCTATGAAGAGCACCTCCACAAAGAAACAGACTCATGTTTGGAAATCCACAGATAAAAATTAGTAGTAAAATTAGTAGTTAAGGAAACCAGTAGTTTTCATATTAGAAGATGCTCACAATTGTTAATTTAGCTTGTTACATGTGAAGTAACCAGTGTTCCATTGCTTGTGAGTTGGCTTGTTTGTCAGACTAAGGAAAAATACGAATATTATTTCTCACCCCCAGACCTTGTTGTTCTTTCATCTGCAAGGAAAAGAGTTCTGCTCATTACTCTAATTAGAAAAGTCCAATAACCTAATTTGATACATGTATGTTTTAAAAACAATTTATAACTGGGAAAGCATAAGGCAAAGCAGCTGTTGCATATTGCCAAATAAATTTTACTGGCATGTAATTCTTGTGGCATGTCAGGTGTTATTTTTGTAGCTATAATTTACTTAATAAGTATTAGTGATAGTGTGCTTGTTAGATTGTCTTGGGCCATCTCTGTACTGCTTTTCTTTCATTTTTCATCTTCTCTGTCAATTCCATTCTTTTATTGCAAATTACTGCCATTCCTTCATGTCCTCTTCAGCATCTGCTTTCCTCTTGTTTCCTCTCATGTCAGTCTTCCATCTTAGTATTTCCTTTAATTGCTTGTTTCATATTCTAATGCACGTGTATGTATTTCTACTCTCCTGCTGCCACCAAGTAAAACACGATGTCCTGTTTTAACGTAACTTTGGAAACACCTGTACTCAGCCCATATGGCAGAGAACAGATTTGGCGTTTCAGCTAAAAACCCAAAGGGACCACTACCACCTCCTACTCCTGGCTATGTTCCTTTTTCTGTTATTTAGAGAATAATTTTGGCAAAAAGCAGATACTTGTCACTTGCTGTAGAAATTCCAGCATTCTCCCAACTATAGTCCCTGTTTCTGGATCTATGGCAGAAGAGTTGATGTATCTTTAAAAGCAGGCAGTTTGAAGGAGGTTTTCTCCCAGTCCCTTCTGTCTGCAGAAAGGAGAAGGAACTCTTTTTTCCAAGCTTGTTCTGCCATTGCACTTCTGCGTGTCTCTCTCCCACCCCACTGGTGGTTGTGGTGAAACTCTGCGTTGCTGGTGCTGCGCAGTTCTCCTGGCTGGCTGATGGAGGGGAAGGGTGATTCCACTGGCCGACCCTATCCCCCGGGGTTTTGACTCCTTCATCGCAGTAGATAGTGTGTGCTTTGGTGTCTTATTGAGGTTATTCTAAGCAACGTTGTTATGGAATAGTTACAGATTATCAGAGTCTTTTTGGTTCATCAAGAGTCCTAGTAGGCTGAACACTTGGAAGTCTTAACTTTGATGATGAAAGGATAATTTGTAGATTCATGGAGACATTGCAGTTGTTTTATATGCGAAAATTGACCAATATAACTACTAAGATGAGGCCCCTGCCTCATCCTCCAAAAATAAATGTAAAAATGCCAATATTATTCAGTAGGAAGGCTCCTGTTTTTTTCAGAACTCAAACAGGATTGTTTGAAAATGTGCAGGTGCTTCTTGTATATCTATATTCTGTGTTATACTTCAGTTCTGGATGGTTTCCTTGGCAAAGGCAGTCCTGCTCGTTTAGATGAGCGCAGAAGAAAATTGTAACAGGTTAGGTGGTACGAAATGGTTTGATTATGTTGTAGTGTAGACAGGTTTATAAACTCCAACTGCAAGGTGACATGAGATGAGGAGTCAATAAAAAGAAAAAGCAGTAATGGGGAATAGTGTTTTAAACTATGTCTATAACAGCTACCTCAGTGTTATTTCTTTAAAGGCCCCTCAAGGTTTGTTGCAAATTGTCCTGTAATTTAATATTTCCCCTTCCCTCCCATCCTCTTTGAGTCCTGTTTTTCTTCAGATTAAATTTGTTGTGTAGGGAATCTGGGGCAGGGCAAACTCCTGGGGTAATTGAAAAGTTTGTTCTGACTTTTGAAAATAGCTCTGCATGTTCACACTCTGGCAGAGCATAAAACAAAGAAACTCAGCCTGCCATGTAAGAGTACTTGTGTCAGATGGATCTGTCTGACTTTGGCATCAACTTTCTTTTACAAAGGAAAGCAACAGCTATTTTGCTTTAGGCAGACACGTTTTCTCTGACATACCTATTTAGTTTACAGGCACTAATAGCAATACCCAGCTGCCCTGGTTCCTCTTTACTTCCACAGCCTCCTGAGGAGATGGAAAGATGGTAGTGTTTCGCTTTACTTTGTTCTTGCTCTTTTTACCCATTCCTCAGCATCTTTGTTTACTGGGCACATAGCCTGTCTCTCCTCTGCCCTGCAATGTGCTTCTTGGTTGGAATCAGCCCTCCCTTTTACTGCTGGGCAGGTGAGCTGTGCTCTGCTCCGACCCCTTGCATTGCTCCCTCACAGAACCTCCTTTTCCCTGACTTTTGGTTTGCAAGCTTTAGCTTTGTAAGGTGGTCTTTGGCTTTCATAAGTGATGACCCTTATCAGCCCGCTCTCCTGTTTACAGATTTTTCAGTCTGAGTGATTCCCATGTTTACTTTTAACCTAAAGTAGAAATTACTGCTTCTGTTACTAGAAGATAGTTAAGGAGACAACAGAAGACTAAGCTCATAGCTGCTTGAAGAGTTACTGAAAGTCTGTCATGTCTCAGGCCTTTAAATAGCCTCAGTACCTGGCAGATGAAAAACGTGTTTTTGAACACTGTGTTCCAAGTCCCTGAAATGACTTCATCTCTAAATAGACTCATGTAACAACTTCTTTTCATAAAATGTGGAAAAAGCAAAGTTCCTTCACTGCTAAAATTCAGGTTCTGCCAAGGTGTTTTCTGTTCCCATGAGAAGTATCTCTAATATATCATGAAGAGTGACCTAGTGCACAGTGGTACAAAGCCTAGCTGGAGGCTGGTAACAAGTGGTATATGCCAGTGGTTGATACTGGTCAGCATCATCCTTAATGACCTTGGCGATGGGGCAGAGTGTACCATTGGCAAATTTGCTGCTGATATGCCAGAGGACTTTGCAGCCATTCAGAAGGCCTGTTTATGAATTTATCCCTTAAAACTTTTCAAATAATTTTGGGAACTCTGACATATGATTTTTTAACTCTCCTCAGTTACAGTACTGTAGTAGTGATTTGATCAGTCATGAATAGAGAGCTGATGTAATCACAGCCCATCTTAGGGAGGATTCAATTAGAATTGTAGGGCGTGGGACTTTTTTGATTTTGTTGTTGTTTGTTTGGTGGTTTGATGTTTTTTTTTCTCAGAAAGCAGTTTACCTTGCTCTTTGTTCTTCAGTTTTGCAGGATTAAAACACAAGTAATCAAGAATGTTTCTTAAAACAGCAGTCCAGATGGAACTCTGAGCAGTCTAGTGCCCTCCCTTCCTGTTCGTTTCATGCTTGGGATTGATTCTATTTTAGATGGGTGATAGACACTGTGTGTTTTGTAAAGGATTGCATACCTGTGGTGCTTGTGACCCACTGAGTCCTGGTGGGTCACAAGCCACATAATAGTGCTTCTATTATGCCACCTCCAGGGTTAGTTGCCCAGATAGTCAGTGTGGAAAGCTTTTTGCTAGTTTTTGAATCTTTATGTGGAAAATAAAGTCAACACTAGCATGTCATCCTTTGCAGTTGCTAGAGCGTGTTGTCTTCTAAAGGTGCTTTCAGTAAGATTTGTATCAAGATTTGACAATCAGATAGATTGTCTTGTGGACCAGGTAAGGAAATACTTTTCAGAGTTTTATGTCAACATTCCTCTACGTTAGAGCTGTATACTGAAAAAGTTGTAGATAATTTCCAGAAGAGTAACATGAGAATGTTTAGCTGTGAGCTTTTGTAAAACTCCAGTTAGTTCTCGTGCCCTTTTTTAGTACATTAACATTAATGTTGATCTCTGTAGTAGAACTAAGCCTGATGGAAAGCTATAAAATTAACTTTTTAAAATTGCCAAAATACTGTCTTGACATTTCAATATTGCATAGGAAACACTTACTTATGTTTGTTTCTCTTACTCCCTTCCTTCTCTACCATAGAGCTCCGCTATGCAACTGTGTACTGGAATAGAGCTGAGAAAATACTTCAGGTCAGGAATACGCTGGACAGGACTGGAGATGCTTATGGCTTCTACAATAACAGTCTACAGACAACAGGCTGGGGAGTCCTGGAGATCAGAGCAGGCTATGGCACTCAGACCTTAAGCAATGAAGATATTATGTATGTTGCTGGCTTCTTGGAAGGCTATCTTACAGCTCCGTAAGTACCTGAGAAAGCAACTCAATTCATGACACTTCCAGTGGATTTCTGTACTTGTGAGGTTTTTTGTTTTCATTGCCCTAAATTCCTGTCCGTGTAAACTAATGATACATTTTGCAGCTGTGTGCTGTTCTTTTAATTAGTAGCAGGTACAAAGTATAGCTTCTTCATTATGAGATCAGGATGTGCCCTCCCCTTCTCATCCTGCAGGTTCTCCCAACACCTTGGTGAGATAGATGAGTACTGTATCTGTATTACTGGTTAAGTAATGTAATCACAAAATAACATATGTGTAAGGAAGTGCATAAAGAATAGCAAAAAGTGTGGTTATTTCCCCAGCCTGTAGTTAGGTGACTGATCAGGCAGTTGAGAGCAGATCAGGGAGAAATGTTGCTGGCAGGGTCTGCAGGGCTTCTTTAAGGACCTTTTGTCAAGAAACTGCTGGGAAGCACGTACTGGAACTTCACAGCATGGGGAGTTGTCTTGGCCAGCTTAAAAAAAAAATGCACTGTAGGCCTGAAGGCAGACTGGGGTTCAGTGTTCTCCTGAAAGCCCTGAGGGACTGAGCCTTTCCCACGGTGCACATCTATGAAAAGTGACAGAATTTTGTACTTGTTATAAATCTAGTGCAGGGTTTTTTTTCTAAAATAAAACAAACAGAAAAATCCATAACCCCAAACAATAGCCAGCCATAAAAATTAACAAGACTTTGTTCTTTCTGTGACTTAAGTTGGAAGACAGAATGACACTATGAAATACTCACTGGTAGTAGATGGCGGTGCTAGGTTGGACATGATGATTTTAGGGATCTTTTCCAACCTAAGAGATTGTATGATTCTCTGTAGCTGATGAAATAGCTACATGTCATGTGGCTTGTTGTTGAACAAGCTCCATCATTTGCTCTATCAGCATAGTCATAGGAAGAGAAAAATTCCAAAATTCTGATGCTGGGACATAGTTGGGAGGAGTTTGCGATGGCTGCTGTGACATGACTTTTTGGCTTCACCAACTTTGCTTTCAGAACACTGAAATAAATACCCGTAGGCTGTGTTGAACAGGCCAGCAAGGGAAGGTTGTCTGAACATTTGTCTGATATGGCTGCTGGACAAGATTATATTCATTTAATTAGTAAGATATTTTAAGATCAGTTAATATTTATGGATAGTTCTCTGAGCATATGATAATGTGACTCTCTAGTAGGCTTTGCTGATGAGGCACCTAGGTCTCTGGAAGTGTATAAAGGAAATTCAATAAAGTAATGTTTGTCAGTATCAAAACACTTCTGAGAGAGTGAAGGAGTCCTGAAGTTCAGTGTACAACCTGTACTTCAGACAGAAAAGGAAGTCAAGTACATGAGAGATCTGAATGTATATCGTTTGATTATTTGGTGCGGGAGGCTACTGCCTTGCACTATTTGGTCAGTTTATGTAAACTATCCCTGAATCTGGGGAATGCTAGCATTACATTGAGGACATTGTTAAAATTGGGTATTGTTCAACAGATTTTTTTCCTAAGGCTTTACCTAGGTGTATTAATCAATAGGTGATTAAGCTTAAGTTTTGTCATACTACAGGTAGCCCAGTCCATGCTAAGCTTAATTAGATGGAAACAGTGCTCCAGTTGGAGCAACTCACACCCTGTTCCCCTACTGCCTACACAGTAGAGTTATGGGTCTTCCTGGGTTTTAAACAAACTTAAGTATGTGTCTGTTCCTTTAAATGTGGCTTGAATGTGAAACAGTGTCTGTAGGGATTTATCTGCTGTCTTATTCTAGGCTAAGTTTTAGAGGAAGGAGATTTTCTCCCTTTTTTTTCCCCATGTGTGTTAAATGAAGATTCACAGAAGTGAAGTTATCCAAGTTATTCTGCTCAAGGCTTTTCCCTTCTGCAGGTTATGTGCCTACTGAGGTTGGTTCCTAGCCCTGGCTGCTGTTACTCTAGGGCTAACAGCTCCAGCACTGAGTGGCCCTTTGTAAAGAAGTGGATATAGCAGAACTAGTAATGAACAGAAGTGAAGCTGAGGGTTTGTATTAATTTGGAAAAGTACAGCTTGAGACTTAGGCTTTTAAGCAAAGTGGGAAATTAAACTATTTTAAAGGAGATTAAGTGCGAGAGTGGGTTAAGATGCAAAACCAGAAGTAGCCAAAGCCTGTCTTTTCTGGGGAAACTTTTTGAGAAAATCCACCGAGAAATCCTCTGACAAGTGCAAAACCTGAAAATGCTTGCTGTCAATAAAATGAGTATCAAATATTATACATACTGTCCGAGTTTAATTTTTTCGGCTATTTCTTTGCCCCATTGTCCATCTGGAACTGCAGTGCAAGCGTATGTCTCACTGGGGATTACAAACAGGTTTTTTCCGTCAGGTTATGTAAAACTATTTTGGATGAAGAAGGCTTCTCCAGAAGCTAAGAATACCTTTTGAAAATGTTTCAGGTAAGGAGCAGAGATGAAATAGTGATGTACTCTCTTGACTCTTGATAAGACAGAGAACCTATTACTTCAGGTTTTAGCTGCATGACCTCTGTGGGTTTTTATTTGGCAAACTGCAGCTAATGAATCCTTTTATAGACTGTGTTTGCAATTTCCTAAATTGCAGGAGAAGTGAGAACTCACTAAGTCTGCAGATGTTAAGATTGCACTCAGAACTCCATTTCTCCTTCATCTTGCCTAGAAATTTAGAGAATCCTAATTAACATGCTGGCAGATAGATGTTCTATCTATGGGACAGTTAAACAAGTCTTCTGAAGTAAAACTGGGAAACAGCGTTTCTCAATCTGTAACTATTCCCATCAGACTGCCTGGCCCATTTAGCCTGTCTTCAGGGAAGCTCTAGCACCATCACAACTTTCTTTAGAGAAGGTGTCTCTAAACACTCTTGTTCTACTTTTGTGCGCATTGGTGCCCACAGCTCGAGCTTCCTTTTTAAGTTCTTGGTAAGAACAAGGGAGGGTGTAGGTATGTGTTTAGCTTTGGGGAAGGCTTTATTTGCATTGTCAGCCACTTAGCTGCTGGAGTGAAGACCCTTGTGTGACTTAACCATACAGGCACCTCAGGTGGTTCAGGCACAGCCTTCCAATGTGAAAACATTGGGTGTGCTTGGTAATTGAAGAGCCTGTTAGTACATGGCTACCTGTAGTCTGAACAACTCCAAGGTCTCCAGCTGTCTTGCATCCATATGCAGAAAAGACTCCATGAAGCAGACCCAAGGTGGCTCTTTGCAGAAATCCTTGAAGTCCTACCAGGAAGAGCTCCGATGTGATGCATTGATAAGAAGGAAATGTTGGTGCCCCAACCCATGTTGAAGTACAGCTTCCTACAGAAGCTGTTGGATAAGCAGGAGCTCCAACTTGACAGTGCCTGCAATTTGGAGACCTTCAGGGAGCCTCAACTAGCTCAGATCTCACATTACTCTTAGGGCATGAAGGAAAGTTTCCAGACACAGCTAGGCCTTTAACACGTAAGCAAAAGAGTGACAGAGTATCTCTCTTAAAAGTATATGCCTTGCCTATAGTAGGAACCTAGACAGACTGTAAAATAACTGGATTTTTTAAAAAAAGTCAGAATATGAAACATGCTAGAACTGTTTTACCTTGGATTACTGGGGAAGAACTAATCTCAGCTAACTGTATAGGTCAGTGGTAGCAAAAGCAACAGTCAGACCAGTTTTCCAGTGATGGTAGAAATGTAAGTCGTCTCTAGAGCGTGCTTCATCTTTCTAGTGTTGACATCTGGTTGAGAGTATGAGAGTATCCATATGTTTTTAAAATGCATAGTTAGACATTGGATAAATTGAATCCTAGTGTCTGTAGTGTCTGTAGTGCCTGGGGATCCAAACACTTATTTTTATCCCAAATCTCTCACCTTTGTACAAAGTCCAATCATGTCATCCAGCCAAAGTACTTGCTCTGGCTTTCTTAGGTATGAATTTCTTTTCCCCATTTCTAACAGAGAAGTGTTAATGAGGCCTGACTTTATGTAGTGGCAGAGCACATCCAAATCTGTGACATTATTTTAAATCAGTTCCAGCTGGGACATGCCAGGTGCCTAAGAGCAGTATTTAAATTTGAAGCAACATTAATTTTACTCTTTCCTCATATAGCCTCAGCTGACCTGAGTCCTGTCATCTTCCTTGCTAATTTAAAGAAGGACTCTGCTTTTCTGGTTTTAGGCTTGGAATTCTTGTCCCAGATTTGCAATTGCCTTGTGTTTGGCCTTAGATGTAGTTGCAAAGCCTTACTGTAGTGATCCAATTTAATTCAGAGAGTAATGCCCTTACAAAACACACAAGCTATGCACATAGAAGCTTTGTTAAAGCAAAAAAAGGTAAAGAGAGCAACTGGGGGAAAAATTCTTGATAACCTTGGTCATTAAAAAAAAAAAAAAACAATTCCAGGAATTGTCTGTCCTCTGTTAGCAAATAAGAGTGAAAGCCATTAAAGGTGTTTTCAGTCACATGATCTGACCTAACCCAGTCTCTACATCAGTCATGACAGCTTAAAGATACTACTGCTGTAAAATCTGCCTTGTGTTGCATAACCTTTGAGTGCAAAATAGGGAGTAGAGCTCATGGTTGAGTCTGGAAGCCTGATCATTTGTCCTGGCCTAGGCCAATATCCTAGCTGGATTTTATCTTCCTCATCTGGCTCTAATCCCTAAATGATCACCTGCCAGATGGACCAGCTTGTGCTATTTCCTCCTCATTAGTGACACGAGAGCTCTGATGTCTAGTATGGAGTATGTTATACTCTAGTTCCCTTCCTAAAATTACTTGGGATTTTTATTTGCCAAATTCTCTGTGAATATGCAGGGGTGGAGAATATTGATCTATTTCTCCAATTTTTCTGTTATCTTCAGGAAGTAGGTTATGATTATTTTACATAGTCTTGTGTTACATGGGAGACAGGAAACTCTAGACCTAAAATTGTTGCTGGAGCTGCAGTTTTGTGAAAAATGTAGTGGTGTAAAGCTGTTTAAAGCTCCCCTCTTGTCCCAGCACCTCCCTTCCACAGCCTAATTCAAACTACAAATAAAAATAAACCACATTTTTTCTGAATTAATGTTTTGCCTGAATGTGTGAGGCAATTAGATTTGATTGTCAGAAGGGTACCAGAGCAGCAGGATCATGCCATCAAGTTCATACAGTTGTCTGGGAATGGGGCAAGAGACAGAAAGAGGAGAGAAGGTCAGTGGATGATTCTCTAATCATCAGCAAACAGTTCAATTGTCTCTGTCTGTATTCTCTAATTGTGCTCTGAGGGAAACTGGAAAGAGCTCCTGTCTGCATCCCTCCCAGAGAAAGCCATCCTTCTAAGTTTTACTACAGGAATTCTGCCCTGCTGGCATGTGCTTTCTTTGAGGCTGGTATCTGTTTCTCAGTGCTGTTTTCTTTCTCTCAGCACTTGGTAGGAGATAAATGTACTGATGACTCATGTAATTCTATCAACTCCAGACCTCAGCGAAATAATTCTCTGCTAATGTCTCTTTTTTTTAATTTTTTTTTTTTTTTAATCAGTGACTGAAAAAAAGTTGGTTAAGTTTGACTCACAATAAGAAATGTTGAAGTTTTGTTTTGGCTTGGATCAGCCAATTATATTTCACCTAAAATGGAAGGGTGACTTTAATTCTGGGCTTCTGAGCATTTTTTTGACAGTTGATTTCATCTTGAAGGACGTCAACAAAACAAACAAGAAAGCCCTAACCAACCAAGCAGCAAAACCCTTTCAAATTTTGTTTCTAATAGTTAATGTGGATAAAACAGCTAACTGAATTCAACAACAGAAAAAAAATCACAGGAATCTTGGTCTCCATAAAGCTGAATCTATTTAGGGCTGCCATGAGTGGGAGTTTCTGTGGTAACATGTAGGATCATCTTATACACACTTAAAAATGGAGATATTTAGCTTAAAGAGAAAGGAACATGGTTAATGGTAGATAAAACCTGCTAGATATCATGCTGAAATTCTCTCTCTGAAGAGTGGAATTAACTGAATCAGCAAATTATATTACCTTTACCTCTGTGTTTTTTTTGATTCCAAATAGAATAGCTCTCCAGAAAACTATTTTTGTCGTGCTTAAATTAATGTGATAATGCTTTCAAGATGCTTCTGGCCTACAAATATTCCCTGAATGTGCAGTTTTGCTATGAAGTAGTTCAATCTCATTCTTGCTTACCATCTTTCCATTCTGCAGCAGTCTGAGCAGGCATTGGTGAAGTAATTTACTCTAAGTCAAATTTTAACTATCCTTTTGTGTTACTTTTGCTATTTGTCGTGCACTGGAGTATTTTCTGTGAGTAGGAAAAGCTTCCTTTGTGTGCTGTGTTGCTTGTCTGTCAAGGGATGTTGATTAACTGGTTGGTAAATAGAAGATGCAAAGGAATAACTCCTGTTACTCTTGTTCTTTCTTTCAGGCAAATGTATGACCATGCTGCAAATATGTATCCACAACTAATTAAGACTCCCACCGTTCGGAGCGGAGTTCAGAATTTTATGGCGTATGTATTTATTTGCTAAAAATAAATCAGTCAAGACATGGGGTTGGAATATGATAGAATTTTCAAGCTTTTTTAATTCTCTTCCTTATGGGCTGAGGAAAATATATGCTTCCTTTCCCTCTGATTGAATGCTATTAGTATTAAAAGAAATTCTAAATATACATGAAGAAGTGCATATACCCTTCCCTAATTTTGATTCGTTCAAAGAAATGTTTAAAACCGTTGCTGCCAAGGGTATGGATAATGTCAATGAATTCTGAAGGTCGTTCTTGTAAAATTCCTTTTTTGAAAAGCTGATATTTTCAATATTACACTGAACAGTGTTCTCCTGGCACCTTAATCTTTTTAGCATTGGGTATCCTTTCCTTCTTCTGTTAGGTTAGTATTTTATTCTACCATTAACGTAAATTCTGTTCTTACCACAAAAGTCTTGATTCACTTTTCTCTTCAGCTGTAAAAATCAAAAGTAATTTTGCTCAAATAATGCAGCTACTCTGGTGGGGAAACTACACGTAGGAGAAGAACCAGGCCGAGTACTGGGAGACTCAGCTGTGATTACCAATTATTTTCATCTCCTTAGACTTGGGGTTTTTTCCATTACAAATACCTGTGTGAAATGGTCACATATGGGGACTATTTTTTTTCCACCTTTGCCGTGTCTTGCCCTTTCCATAAGGGGTTGAATATCTGACTAATTCTGTTATTGGTGTGCATATATAAAGTTGTTTGGTTTTAGCTTAGGCAAAAAATAAAACAAAAAATCTTAGTGCTCTCTTGCTCTCTTTTTTCAGCATTGCTGTGCTCCTCCTAGTGATAGAAATGGGATTGCTACCATATCAATATGTATGTGTTTTTTTCTAGAATGACACAGCATAGCAGCTGTATTCCCCAAGAGGTTCTGTTGGATGAAGGGGGGCAATACTAGGTGGCCTTGTATTGTTTTTCTGTTGCCTCTTTCCTCAACTCCTGCATCACTGCTTTACTTTATAGCAGTTTTGCACTATGGGTTGCTGTGTTGTCTTGGAAGTCCTTAGCCCTAAATGCTCTGACCATATCCCTATTTCCTTGGACATACTTCTTGCCTCTTGTTGTTTCTGGAAAGCTAACTCTGGTTGGTTTTATCACCCATATGCTGCTGGAAGAGTTTGCTTCCTTTACAGGGTTGTCCTCTCTATTTTGCTACTTTGCGTAGTGCTGGATGGATAGATATAGGAGGATGGAAGAGGCCAGCATCTGGTCTTCATTTCCTGTGGTTCTTTTGTGGCCCTTTGTGCACAGCAGAAGAGAGAACTCTGAGAGATCCTTACAGGGTTGGTGGCTCTTGCCCTAGGGTCTGTCCAACTTGTGTTGCCTCATACTCTAAACCTGGGTGATTTGGCTCTTGACTGGATCTGGTACAGGGCCAAACAGTTGTTTGCCCTCCCACCTGTTGCTCAGAGGAGCATAGATGTGGTTCTCAGGCGACGTTTGAGCACCACCAGCAGAAAGCCTTCATTGCATTTGAACCTGGGGGAGAGAAGGAGGTTCTTCAAATGTCAGTCTATTTTTATTCTTAAATAGACATTTAAAAGGGAATGGTTCATCAGACTTATCAAATACTTGTTTCCCTTTACTGACTAGATCTGCTATAGCAAAGTCCCTCACAAACATGGAATCCAACTCCTTCTTTGACACTAAAATCTGGTAGAGGCACGTGACTGTAGAGTATTTTGCTTAAGTCTGAACATTTACACTTGGAGGATATAATGTTTATATCTGCAGGATTTCCAAAGTGTGATTTTCCTCAACTCTTTAGTAAAGCTAGACCATCTGGATCATAATGTATTTGTCCCTTCCCTGCATTATCAATTATACTCTAAAAAAACCCAAGAAAACCCCAACCTGTTTGTTCCTCTGCAGGAAGCAAGATCGATGGACAAGACAACAAATCAGAAATAATAAGGATGACCCATTTTGGAGGCATGCTGGCTATATTATTGCACAGTTGGATGGTCTGTACATGGGAGCCTTTGAGTGGGCTAAACTACATAAACAAACAGTAAGACAACTGCACCTCTTTTTCAGTAGCTGGGGCTGGGATGTCAGTGGACAAACATGGAAGAAGGGGATCCGCTTTTTAAAAATAAAAAAACAAACAGTAGGATACTTAGTGGCAAGTACTCATTCTGCATGCCGTTCTGCAAAATCTTTAGTGGCTGTTCAGTAGAGATAATGTGACTGAGCACACGGGTCATGTAAGCACAGATTCTTCACAAAGGGCTTGGAACCCTGGGCACTCGTGTGCAGATTAGGTTGGGGATGGCTTTTGTAACTACGTGAATGTTGGAAGGACAGACACTTGTAAAGTGCTTGTTGCTTTACAATTGTTATTAAGCAAATGACCCTTTAGGTATAAAGAGTACCTGCAACAGCGTGAATTCAAGCTTTCATTGTTATTTCCAAGCATTAGATTTCAAATCCTAAAAGCCTTTATATTTTAGAGTATATTTTACTTTACTAAATGACTTCTCCTTTTCTGTCTTCTAAGTTGCAAAAAGTATATTGTTACAAAAGATGTGGTCTGTGTTGTGGCAGGTCAGATAGGATAGATTTTGGGGTTTTGTTGGGCGGTGATTTAGTTGGGTATATTTGGTGTTTTTCATCATTTGTTTTTCTTTCATTTTAATTAGAATTGTATTCCAGATCATCAGCTTGTATGTAATAGCAGAACTCCTTTAACTTCAGTAGAGATATGGCAATTATAATGTTGTCGTAAAGTCTAATATCTAATAGGTTTTTCAGTGTGAGAGGAAGGACTTGAGTAATTGTAGTTGACCTTCATACCTAGGTTAATGGTACCAAGAATTTTGAGAAGTTGGGAGTCCTGAATTGTAAACAATTGCATTTTAGTAAAATGTACATCTTTCTTGCATAGAAGCCACTCTGGAGCTTTCATGAATGGGCAGCCAGCTCAAACTGGAAAAAAAAAGTGTTCAGAGTAATAATACATCCTGAGGGACCTGAGTTTGTAGGGGAAAACACTAGAAACTTTGACTTTCTAGGAAAAGAACACATTAATTTTCTTTCATAACTCCTGTATCTGAAGAGCCCTGTCAAACTCATCAGGTTTTTTTTTTGCTGCTTCAGAATCTTTTATATTTATGTGAGGGGAAGGGAAAAGTGCTGGTTTTACAAATTGTTTCTTTGTAATAGGCATGTCCTACCTGCAAAGTGTGTTCCCTGATGCTTGCTTATTTAACTGTGCATTTGGTACTAAAAAGCATGGACCTCTGAAGTGTCTGAATAATTTTTATCCTCTTTTTAGAGATCTCACCAGCATGTCTATATAAAAATGGTGCATTTAATGAAAGTTCAGATGTCTGGTTCAGGCTGAAGTATTTGTGTCCTCCATTCTTGAATTATATGCAGGAAATACTTTTTTTTCTTTTCCCAAATGTGCTTGCAGCAGTTGGTGGGATTTATTTTGACTCTTTTCCATGCCAGTCACAATTTTAGCTTTGGACATTATCACCTGTGTTGAGATGCATCTACTTTTATTCAAAGCAAAAATGTTCACTGTGTATGTATTTCTTACTTGAAATGATGCTACTGTTTTCTCTCTTTGCCACAGCCAGTTAGTTGACATCAGTCCTTATCTTTGAGTACATTTTGGACAGCTACTCTTGCAGCTACGTCCTTGGTTTTCCTTGGCATCAAAATAATACCTGACAGTTCCGTAAAAGTACAGGAAGTTCATTTTGTTGGGTACCACGCTACTTTTCAAGTACTTTTGGGAGATGAGGCTGCAACTGTGTGTACACATTTACTGCTGCTCTGACCTCCTTCAGGAAGCAGAGCTTGAAGACTGTTGCTCCAAGCTTACATGGGCAATAAAAACAGGTGCAGATGCAAAGTTCCTCGCTAGTGTTCTAGCTTTGACACATCCATTTATCCGAGAATCAACTCGGCTTCTGTAAATTGTTGGCACTTAAAAGCCCCAACTAAACTCACAAACCAACCAAACGAGCAAAAACACCACCAGTATCTTCCTTATTCCTTGTGATTAAAGAAAACTGCCATCCAAAGTGCAAATGAATTCACCTAGTAGATGATTTTTTTTTCTTATTTTGAAGTATTGTACTTTGGTTCAATTAAACCAATTGTTTTGATTTTTTTGGGGCAACTCCAGTAACAAGTACTTTTCTGTTACTCAATTCTCAAAACAATCAAAGAAATTTCATACTGAAAGTCTGTGTAAGAAATTCTGCATGTTTTAAAAGCAAATCTTACTCCTATTTCACGTTTTTCTTAGTACTTTGAAAGTCTCTTTTTAACTCTTTCCTTTAGTAGATACTATTTTGTTTCACTAATAAAAGGATCCTTTCCATGTGTTTATTGTCTTTGGATTATCATCATCAGGAACAAGTTTATCTTTTGATTTCTAGTAGTTCAGTAGTTTGGATTCATGGTGGTAATGAACATCAGAAATATTAAAAATACCTCTTGTGTGAATTGTGGCATTTTTCTTTTTCTTTTTTACCCACACTCCAACAAAACAAAAGAAGCCCCCTAAACCCCAAACATACCCAAGATGAATCTTGACATGTGACAGCCTGTATTTTGTTACCTGGTGTTCCTATGTTCTACTTGCTGTTGGGAAATCTATGTGTACTTCTAAATTCAACAGATTATTCTGTATTTGTAGAGGACAATTGTTCCTACTGTCTTAAGCTTAAAATAAGAATAAATGCTGTAGAAGAAAGGCTAGGAAGCTTTTCCCCTTAACTCCCAGAATAACAGACATGAGAAAGAGAAGAGGAGGAGGAGATGGGTTTCAGAGTTATGTTCCCCTGCACCATGAATGACCATACATGGACAAAGTGCTCTCCTGAACACTGAGAAGTTGTTTGGTTGACAAGAATAGGCTAAAAGATAAAGGGGATGAAGAAAAGGAACTGTTGTGGATTGTAACATTGAGTACTGGGCAAAGTTGTATAGAATGGTTTACTTTTCAGGAGAATGTAAACAAGCTGTTTCATAGCTAATCTGCTTTTAATTTTACACATTCCATGTTTTAAGTTTACTCATCAGCACTACACATAACCTTTTCAAACTTGCAAGTGATTGGACTTTTACATTTGGTGGATCAGTTGATGTGCACTTTCTGAGGAAGACACGTGACAGGTCTGGCTTTCTATTGTCTGGTAGTTTGAAACCAGATCCAGGTACTGCTTAAGTGAGAGTTTGCTTATGTGCATACAAGTCACTCTGAAATGTTCTGTTTTTCTGCTCTCGCCTAAAATTCAGATCAGCTTCACTTGAATATCGTAGAACAATTGTGTCTGCCACAAGTAACTGAGCCTTACTGCAGAAAGAAAATTTGGGCTTTGAATGGTTTGATAGTACCACTAGTATATATTTTTTTATTCTTTATGAAGGAAATGCTTTGTAGTGTATTGTTCTAAACTTTGGGGTTTTTATTGCGTGGAGTCTGTCCTCCTGAGGACTATTTTAGGTGGGTTCTTCCGTTAAGACCTGCATGAAGGCAATGTACATTATAAACTTCTGTATTTTGAATTTGATAGTTACAGGTATCATTAAGAGTGATGTCAAAATTTGAATACATCTTCATGTTAAAGTGTGACATTATTCCATCTGGTTTAGCAACATTTTATATCCAGTAAACAAACCCAGCCCTTTTGTCAGGACAATTTCTGAGGGAGGGGCACTCAAGGAACATAAAGCCTTTTCATCTGCCTAATGCACTACCAACGCTGTGATTAATCTTGGGCTTGTCTATGCAGGGATATTACTCTTGAATAAGGAGGTGTCAGAGTTTTAAATACTAGAATGACTCCAGGATAGCCCTCTATTTGTACTTCCTTATTTTGTACTGAGAGTGCTCAGGCTTGGAGAACTTACTGGAAAACAATTGCTACAGAATAACTTGCCTATTTTAATATCCCATGTAAACAAGCCTTTAGGGCTGGTTCTCTCCTTTCTGTTGCCCTTTGTAAGTTTATTTCTCCTTACCTCAGATGTAACTCAAACTCAAATTGATTTTTTGTTTTGCTGTTCAGGACAGTACCCTAGAGGAGCCACACATTCTGGCAAAAGGACTTTTGCTGTGGCTTTACCACCTCTTTGCTTGTCAGTTTAGTTTATTCATTATTCTTCACGATCTAAACGATGTATATAAGGAGTTTTCCTGACATTGCTGTGTGAGATGGGAGAAGTGATTACAGAAAACCGTAATCCCCTGTATCACGCGCTTGTTATGGTGCAATTCTTTGGGTCTAATTCTCTCTAGTGGACACTGATTAACTCCTCATAGAGAAGATTTCTCTTCTTTGTTCCTGGAAATCAGCTGTAGTTTTTCCAAAACTGAGGCGCTCAGCCTTGTTGTGGTAGATGCCTCAGACCACTCCTGAAATTCCCAGATTTGTCCTGCAGTGCAGATTCCTTTGTCTTCTGTTTGAATGCATTGTTTTATTGAGATTCCAGAGAAGCACAGTGCTTATGTGATGTCACATCAGACAGTCTTAAATATAAAACCAGGTTTATTCAAGGAAAGTAATGAATTTTTGGAATTTGCTTGGCCTTCAAAAGGGGAATGAAAACAGAACCCTAGGGGGTGCTTAACAACCTAGTCCCTCTTTTGCATCTCTGATATTTTGTCTGGCTTTGGCAGCTGGCAGCCTAATCTCACCCAGTGCCTTAGGAATTTGCACAACCTGTGCTTTGTTTAAGTGGGTCCTTCCTTCTGCTCTCTGGGCAGCTTTCTGTGCCTATTCTGGAAGCTTCATTGCTTGGCATTTTTGTTCTAATTTGAAAGGACTTCCTAATAGTTACAGAAGTTTTGACTTGGAGTGATGGTAAGAAAGCATAGAAATCTGAAACTTTTTAAAGATACACAGGCAATTCTGACTGATGGTGCAGCAATATCAGTGTAGCTACCTGTAGATATTACAGTGAAAGCAGGTTTTATGAAGGAGAATATGGAGTGGTAATAAATGGATGTCAAGTACAAATGTCTTGGGGCTGGCTGAGCAATCTCATGCAAGCCAGCTTGCTCCCTTCCTGGTGCTGCTGTACAGCGATGTCTGTGTGAATCAGACATTGGAAAACAGCTTTTTCTTATTGTGTGGTGGGTTTTCAGTGCAGCTGGATGGGGAACAATGGTGCTTGAATGGTGCCAAGTCTCTCTATATGGATTCCAATGAAATAAAAGTTGTGATTGGTTTGTAACTGATTCATACCTCTAAGTTGCTTAAAACTATCCAAAGACACTTCTCTTGATGTTGCTCCCTGTTTAGATCTTTACAGCAAAAACAAGATGAACTAAAGCAATGTAACATACATGAAAGTTTGTTTTGGATTTCTTCCTCAAACTGTAGCTGCTGGTGTGGCCTTCTGCCGTGAATGGTTTTAGTTGTCAGAATGGCTTATTTCTCTTGCTTGTCTTTGTAAACATTATGGGAAGGTTTAATTCCTACCTGTGGGATACATGGACTGGAGTTTACATTATTTCTGGTTTTCCTGTTGGTTATTCTTTCTGCCAAAGAAGCAGATGAATAACACAGAATTCAGCCTTCTGAGTAAAAAGTAAATGGATTTGACGCTGTTTAATTTTTCCTTGTCCCCCTTTGCTGGGGTTTGTAGAGAGGTCAGCTGTATGGTTTAGTAATATGATTTATATTGCAACCAATGTGTTCTTTGCTATATGATTATGTGGCATTATAAAATCACTATTCACAGCCCTACAGTGATGTGTGTGTTCTGACTTCTTTTCCTTAAGCCTTGCCTTAATGAAAGGCATGGTGAAAGCAAGAACAGGAAAGATTTAGAAAACTGTGTTTCAAGGTTGAGGTTAAACCGCTAGTAAGCTCTTAGTTTTGAAGAGGCAAAGTAAGAGGAGGTTCTAAAGAGCGTGTTGCACAACCAGCTGTGTGTAGTTAACCCTGTTAACCCTGGCTAGCTCCAGCCATAAGGAGTTTTCTAAAGCACATAGCAGAGTGCCTTTTGACTGACTTTCCTTTTTCAGCTAGTTTGATTTGTATTGTTAACATTGTTTCCCTCATTTGTTTCTTCCTCCACAGTCCTGAGGATGTCTTAAATTGCAGTGTTTATAAAAATGTGAGAGCTCCCAAGAGCATTAGTGTAAGACTCTTCAAAGACATCTAGATAAACAAAAAAATTAAATATTACCTCAGTATATCTGTAACAACAGACTGATTGGTATGCTGCTTGCAAACACACACTAAGGTTTCTTAAGTTACAGTTATGTCTTCCTTTTTGCCTCAGAAATCATAACATTGGTAATGCCACCACAAGGGCCAGACCCTGAAAGTTTCCTCAGTGCCTGGTGCCATACTGAGTGTGAGCATCTGGGCCTTGTCAGTAGGCATTTCATAGACCAGACAACAGCTTCCTTTGGGAGCAAATGAGAAATTCTAACCACTGAGGCTGTCTTGATGCTTTTCTGTCTCAAAGTGTTTTTTCTCATCTTTTCCTTTCCTCAGCCACTGAGCAACTTTGATGTCCAGTTTCTGAATGCAGTTGGAGACCTGTTGGACCTTATTCCTGCATTATTTGATTATTCTGCGCGGGGTGGACAATGCAATGTGGAGCCAGGAAGCCATGGGAGATATCAGTGGGACATGGGACACTGCTCTGCACTGATCAAGGTGAGCACCAGAACTTAATCTCTAGTAACTGTGTTGATTGGCAGTGTCACGAGTCTGCATTTCTGGAGTCTTGCCTGTTCATGTTGCGTGTGCATAAAGAGACTTCTCACTTCTGTCAATGATTAAGATGCATATATGCAGTTGTCATTTGTGCCTCCATAGGATTTTGAGTCAATTTTTCTCACTTGTGTTCAAGGGGAGGGAAAAGACCAAACCAAAACCACAGAGATGGATGGTGAAAAGCTGCTAGAATTACTAGGGAATGAGGAACTACCATGCAGAGGAGACTGGAAGAGAGTAACTCATTTCACCTAGGGAAGTGAAGTCTGAAAAGGAGTATTGTGAATGATTACAAATACATTGAGCAAATAGGCAGGGGGAAAAGGAAAAGGATTACTTTAAAGGACAATGCTAGCATAAAAACAAATGGGTGCAAGTGGCTGATGTTTTCTGTTAATAGTGATACCTTTGAATGGCTTTCCAATGGGAGTGATGACAGAAAAAACTCCCATGTTTTTAAGATCAGTGACTGATGTGTCATGGTGGCAATTACATTTTTCAGTTAAAATTATTACGGATTTAATCAGCATCTGGAGACTCAATGTATTGCAGAGCAACAATATTCACCTTAAATTGAGAAACATTAACTGAAGCATTTGCCTACAGCAAGAGGTTTCTGAGGTAACAACAAATTGTAGAACCAGGGAAATATTTTGAAGAGATGTACTCAAAGTGAACCAGAGGAATTTTCACAGAAACAGCATGTTTTAAATTACGTTGGATATGTTTGCAAAGATCTGATCTGAATGTGTGAATACAAATATTCAGAATTAAACTGGGGGAAATAAACATGTGATGCAGGTATCTCAAATAACCCCAAGGTGTTTTATTTTGAAAACAACACATAGGCAAGAATTATTTTTAGAGGTTTCAGCAATTCATTTAGTACACAGTTAAAAGCCCAAGAATCTAGTCTTTCTTCAACAACGCAATTAATCAAACTACTTAAACCAAGTAGTTCTCCCAGTTTCTATCAAGTAGAAAACATGCAGAATAATGTGAGGTCTGAAATGATTCATCTTTCTGCTTCTGTTTTCCAGGTTCTACCTGGATATGAGAATATATATTTTGCCCATTCCAGCTGGTTTACTTATGCAGCCACACTGAGAATATATAAGCATTGGAACTTCAATATAGTTGATCCATACACCAGCACCAGCCGTGTCTCATTCAGCAGTTACCCAGGTAAAGTCAAGAAAACCAAAACAATGTAGATAGTCAGTTTGGCATGGGCCACCTTACTGTCTTGTAGCTGTCCTGGCTGTGAAAAGGATGGTAACTCAACAAACACTGGCTTCAATCTACCTTAAAACTCAGCCACCAAGAGGACAAAATGCCTGCCACCTTGAATTTTCTGTCTTGAACATGATATTGTTGTTGTTGTCCTTTGTTGTTGATTAATCACCTTCAGCGCTCTGAATAGTACTGGTTAAATATTTTACCCTGGCTCACATATGCTGCTTTGAATCCTGCTTGTGTAGTCTGTAGTCATCTCAAGTGTTGAACTCCTCACCTTACCTATAGCATTCGCATGTTTGGTAGCAACAATTTTGGGCACTTCTGTTTACCGCTGTGTCATGACTCATGCTGTAATGGGATTATTACTGAGTATCAAGCACTCGCTGTTTGAAACTGTACCAGCTTCTTTGATGTTGGATTCAGAAGCCTTCAGTTGTTTTGTTGTTGTTTTTTTTTTCTTTTCCCCCCCACATCTTCCTCTTCCACCTTCTATATAAGATGTTGCAGAGGGGAGTATTTTTTTATGCTTATTTGGTGTGTTAGTAATATAGCCAGCCAAAATATTTAGAGTCTCTTTTGGGAAGATTAGGCCAAATGTTAGAAATCGCCACCAAGTAATGTTTCAGTGGCAAGATACGTACTCTTGCTCCAGAATAGCACCAAGAAATGGGAATGTGAAAAACCAAAGCAAATCTATTACTCCCTTTTAGAGTTGACATTGCGTAAGTTTTCAGAGGTGAAATTTCGAGTTCAAAAATACCCAAACAGTCAAGAACCTCCATAAAACATGTTAAGCGAAGTATGTACCATATGAGACTATCTCATTCTCATGAAATTTTGTTGGTTGATGATTTCAAAACGTGCTTTGTTGAGTTATGGTGCGCAAGGGCAAGGGTCCTTCATGGCAGGGATTCCTGAGACTGTGACTGGGAAAATGTTTTGAAAAGCGGCTGCACTCATTTCACGTTGAAAACGAGCCTTTTTATGTGGGTTTCTGACCCTCCTCAGTGACCCTCCTCAGGAATGCAATGTTTTCTCACAATTCAGATTTTTAATTTGAGGAAGGGGTAGAGGTAGTCTGAATGTCTGCTAAGTGTACAGCCTTTCAGGAGCTTGGGTTATCTGTGATTGCCTTGTAGGAATTTCACTCACTTGTTGCATGGAATTTTGCCGAGGCTGTGTAATTTGGTAGAAAGCAAATGTTTCTGAGTTTCTGTTTCTGAGCTCTGTTCATCACGTGGATGTTCTTAAGGTTATTCTGGCTCTTGTATCTCTCAGCTGAAATACTGATGATAGAACTACCCTCCACAAGAATGTGGCTCTGTTTAGCAACTGTTGTGTGCTGCATTATGGTGTAGATTCAACGTCGGGGATCAAGATCAGCCACACAGAGCACTTATTATTTTATTTTTAGTGGGCGTCTGTGGTGATGCCTTTCGGTTGTTCCTTTTGTAGATTCTGTATATAAGGAAATACAACTAGTCTGTTTTCATGAGACTGATAAAGCATACTGTGTGGCAGGATACCAGAAAATCAGCTACTGCTTTGCTGAACCGGTTGTGGTCTGTTCATTGGTGTACAAAATCTCAGTGTGCTTCCCTGGGAGTGTTGAGGTCTGCAGAGATGGCTTATTTTAAAGCCTCCTGTTGCCATGTGGACTCTGACATAGTGATGTGGGAAGGTGTACTTGTGCCAACAGAACTGAGTGAGAACTGTTGCAAAGCGTAGGTCCCATGGCTGCAGTGAAGTTTGAGAGGCCTGTGGTATGCAGTGTGCTCACTGGCTGCCTGATTACAGGGTGCTATCACAAGCACTAGACAAGCATGGTCCATTGACTGCAGCAAATTGCATTAGCTGTGGGTATAGTTCACAGACTTGCAGTTTTCCATGGGATGACTAAGCACTGGCCTAGTAATGCTCCAGGGACATCACGTAGGAAGGAGGCGACTGCCAAATTCCTCTGCTCCATGTTATGATGAGAGATATTTTCAGAGCATCTGACTCTGGCATCTGCAGCGCCTGGCCATGGTTCAACTCGACAATTGTAATGTCTACCGGCATAAATGTTCCTGCTCTTATTCTCTGTTCTGATAGACACTAAGAACCAGTAAGAAAGGCCAACCTAATAATCTCTCCTGAATGGTAACATGATCCTATGAACATAGAGCGATTAACTTCTGGGGGAAACATCATTAAAAGACAGCTCCCCTTCCAGGCCTTCAGTGATACGTAACTGAGTTACTCAAACATCCTTGTCATCCAGTAAGACTGGATATAAACTGAAACTATGCTGCTGTCCAAAAACTGTGTCAGAAAATGTTAAAGGGTCATTTGTCTTCTGAGAAGGAATGTGCCAAATCCATGATTTCTCCTGGAGTCACAGAGTAAAATTATCCATATTATTTCTTTATTTACTGAATCTCAAAAGACAGGCTACTAGATTGCAAAAGTTAGTATTTGCTGTGACTCAGTTTAGAGGTTCTGAGGCTATTGACTAGCCATGATTTGTGTTAGGGTGTGCATGGTGGTACAGCTGGAGGGCCTTGCACTTCTTTGCTCATGTTGTGACTGGGCAGGTAGGCGGACAGGCAGGAATTACAGAGTCCATCCCAGTTTCCCTAGCAGTTATCAGTGTTCTGCCACCATTGAGACATTCAAAGAAATGAGCCAAACCAACTGATAAAATTTGTGATTTTCTTTGGGTAGCAGGGAGGTTGCAGCTTCTGGGATTTTCATCCATTTGGATGGAGCTCTTTTGAACTCCATTTAAGAATAGGAATGTGCCATTTTGACCAAGCACTCTGGTTTGGATACTGAACTACCTTCCCTGTGCTGAGCCATAGTCTTTTAAAGTATGTTAATTTAATTTTAGCAGTTTAAACAAAACAGTTGAAGAAGAAGAGTTGAAGAATTTTACTTCTACCTTTCCTCCTCTGGTCCGTTATTGGGATCTTTCTTGGTTGAGCTAGGCGGTGATATGGGAATAAGGTGGCACAAGTTGTCTTGATGGATGACTATACATGTCATATATATATCTCTATATATAAAAATATATATGTATACACACACTAAGGCAGGAGAGAGAGGTAGTTTGTGTCCCTTGCTTTGAAGTAATCTGGTGTTACTGCAGTCTTATCCTTCCCCACATCTTGAGGAAGAGCTGGGAGGAACAAACCATAGAAAGGGTGGTAGCCTTTGTTCTCAGGAATACCTTGCTCATGAGGTATTGCCAGACCATTTCCTGCTTCCCTGCTTCTTCTAGCATCTGTTTAAACCCTGGAGGGAAGTAAAGGAAAGTGTCTAGTGAGCTTTGGAGATGAGACCAGCACTATAGTGTGGGATGTGCTATTTCTTCGTGTCTAGGAGAGATGTGCAAGTGGAAGGAAGGCAGCTGATGGGTGTTCAGTCTTGACATGAGAAGCAGCTGCTGATTCTCTGCTAATCCGGAGAATACCTTTACTTTCCCATATTCAAGTGTGTTTATAAACCAGAGCATTGGGCAGCTCAGCCAGGTGCTACTCCCATCCCTGAGAGATGGGCTAGACCTCACAGCTTAGACTTCCAGCCTGTAAAGCTGACCCTTTCTGCACTTGAATGAGCACAGTAACCTTTTAAAACACCAAAAGAGCTGATGCTGTCTGGTTCAGAAAGCAGCAGTCTACCTCTTTCGGAACAATAGCAGCCAGGAACATGCTGCCGCCCACATGCTCTTTGATGTGCTGACTTTCTGGAGAACACAGTGGCTCAGATTGCAAAAAATGCTTTGCTTTGCTTGGCTAATTAATGTAATGATGAGTGAAACTCCAGCCTCTGGAAACTTCAGTTTTCCAGCAGCATTTGGAAACTGAATCTAAACGGCTCAGATCCAGAAAATGTAATCAGAAGTACTTTTGCTTGTTTCCATGTAGGAGTTGTCAGGTTCATTGGACGGAGGGGTTTAAAAAAATAATTAAAAATTGACTGAGTTTTCCTGACAAAAATGAGAGGTGGGTTTGCAGAGATGGTTTTACAGGAAAAACATAGAAGAAGCGTACGGTGAGATAACACCTTCAATTACAACAAATTCTCATACACACTTAGAAGAATGGCACAAGAGGACATCAAACATCTGCTGATATCTCTAGACTTCTCTTCCCAGGCTTCATTTTTGTGGATGTCTTTACCATGGGTAACCTGTTGCTTGTGTTTTAGCTTCCCTTTGTTTCAGAGTTGCCTGTGCCTTAAATCAAAATGGTATATGCCATCTTGGAATAATTAGGCTAATAATGGTGTATCATGGAGAGCATGTTGTGTTATAAAACACTGCAGGATAAAACTTGGTAAATACTAAGGCCCAGAAGGAAATCCCCTTCTTTTCAGCTTAGCTGAGCTTTGCAGTTTATTTGAATCACAGAGTCAACCTTCAGTTAATTCAGCATCATTCCTTGTGTTAACACTTGCTTTGAGTCAAGTTTTTCTGTTTTATCTCAGCTGTTGATTGAAATCAAATAAAGAAACTACTTGGTTTGTTTTGAAGTAGGAGAGTTGGCATTGTCATCCACAGGAATTGATGCTCAATTCACATCACAAATGTTTTAACAATTTCAATTACTGTCTCCGTTTGGGCAAGCACCACTTGACTTGCTATGCAGCAGATTATTGCTAGAGTATCCCATGTCTTTGTATCAAATAGACTGACAGAGCCACGTTTAGAATGTTTCTCTTGTCCTTAATTATTTGAGAGAGATCTCTGCTGATAGTGTACTTAATGTATTGACTCTCTCTCCATGAGTAAAATACCAGCTGCCAGGGTGCTCAGTCTATTCTATACTGATATTTTTTTAGAGAACAGGTGACCATGCAGTGTATTTTCCTGGGTCTGTTCTAATCTGAGAACTTGCTACTTTAAAGAAATTTTGCTGAAATAGGGCCCTTAAACATTACTTTTGCTTGAAGGTGGTCTGCCTTTTGATAAAAGCCCAGGAACAGGAGGCAGAGCTGGGTTGTCTTTCTTGCTGTCATAGGTTGGTGACCTTTGCAGATTGCATTAAAAAAGCTTGCTGTGGAAGATTTCATAGAGGAACTCAACTATTACGATGTAGCACAGCTTTTTAGCATTTTGTACTCTTCGAAGACTGATACTATTAAAAACTTCTTAACAGTACTTTAGGTTCTGTATGACTTCCCCATCAGGAGCTCAGTTAACAACCTTTCTTCGCCAACCAGGCAGCCACGTATCTGCTGAGTAATGTAAAAGCCAAGTTATTTCTGCTGTGCAAGTAGTCCCCATGCTATCCAAGGCATAGCTGACCTTTGCAGCTCTGTATGCCACCTCCTGGCAAGGGATTTGCAACTGGACCTAGCACTTCTGTTGGCATGTAAAATGGAAGGGAATCCTGCCCACAGATGCATCGCTATATTGACTTTGCAGAGCTGGCAGGCATAAAAAAACCCAGTGACAACATGTCAGAAAGAGGAGTAGGTAGAGCTTCTCCTCATATACAGGATGTGCTTTATGATTTAAGAGATGCCCATGTTTTGGAGATGCTTTTAAGAATACTTAGACAGGAAAAAATTAAACGAGAATGAAGGTTTTTCTGCTTGATTTAATACAGAAGGGGTTAATAAAGGGGATTAATTCAAATTGATTAAATTAATTTGTGTTTTTACAGAGTAAAAATCTAAAACTGATACTGGTTGATGGGAATGTTTTTGTGGAGTTTGTACTTTCCTTTGGTTTTCATTGTTGAATTGTTTTTTTTTTTTTTTTTGTTCATTTCTTTGTTAGAAGCAAACACTCAGTAGGCATTTAGTGTATGTAATCCTTAGTGTAAGACATAGGTTGGAGAAGCTTCCAAGCTTGGCATACAAACACAAAGCAAATGCTTTAGACAAAGAATTAGGTGTCTTGAAAGCGTGAGAGTTTCTCATTTCAAACTGTGTTGACAGGTGGGCCTAAAGCCCTTGCAGAAGTTACCACTTCATCTTTGTACAGTTTGATTTCACACACACGTGCATTGACTCATCCATATCCTCATGGCTTGTCTCTCTGTTTTGTTCTATGAGTATATCAAAAGTTCACAAAGATAACAAGTTTTGTGTTATTGCTGTTTAAGGCTTTTTGGTGTCCCTGGATGACTTTTACATACTAGGCAGCGGCTTGGTAATGTTGCAGACCACCAACAGTGTTTTCAACCAAACCCTCATTAAACAAGTGGTGCCTGAATCCTTATTAGCTTGGCAGAGGGTCCGCATTGCCAACATGATGGCAAATAATGGCAAAACGTGGGCAGAGACCTTCTCAAAGTGCAACTCTGGTAAGTACACTTTCATATGCATCTTAGGAAAAAAAGATGTGTTCCCTCTACCTCTTGTACTCGTTTCCTTCCCTTGGCAGGACATGTAACTCTCTCTGTTTTCATACCCAGGAACCTACAACAATCAGTACATGGTTCTAGACCTGAAGAAGGTCAAGCTGCAGAGGAGCCTTGATGACGGTGCATTGTACATTGTTGAGCAGATCCCAACCCTTGTGGAGTATTCTGATCAAACAAATGTTCTCCGGAAAGGTAATAGCTCCTATATTAGTTACTGGCTTAGGAAAACTATCGCTTTATGCCAACTGAGAATTGGGTTTTGTACCAGGGAAGGGCTTGTTGAACACTAGTTCTGAGTTTAAAGTAAGGAAGCTTTGTGTGAGCAACCCTCAGCTTTGTGTGAGCATCCCTCTGTAGCCAGGTCAGTTGCAATCTATTCATTTATCTGGTATGCTGTGGCAGCAATGCAGTGAGCATCTGTGTCTCCTAGAAGCAGAGGAGGGAAAAATAAACTTTGTCTCCTTGCTTGCTTGCGTCCTTGCCTTTTTTCTGGTATTATTTTGCCCTGTCTTAGAGACTGATGAGGGAAAATGTGAGATCTCTTTGGAGCAGTACTAAATAACTCTGATACTGTGGGCTACTTGAAATGGTTGTTGAGTGGGTCACCCTGCAAGAAGATGAACTTTTGAATACTAAAGAAGTTCTATGTTAAGTTCATCTCCTGAACTTTTCTGGATCTCTGTTTTCTGATAAATATTTGCTCTTTAAAAGATTATTTTATTCCCTAGCAAGACTAGCAACAACTTGATGGAAAACAAACAAAAATCTTGGTAAAGTGAAACACTCGCTGTCAGGTTTAATTCACAAGTGTTTACTAGACACGTCATCAACAAAAAGCCTGAGCCTTAAGTGTGTCTGGTGCTTTGTGCTCCTTCCCCTAATCACATGCTGAGAGAGTAAATTGATGAATTGCTCATCATCAAACTGATGGGAAATTTGTCTATGCTAGCAGCTGGGGTTGTTTCTCTTTGAAATTTTTCCTTGTGTCTAGCTTCTTGGAAAGTTCTGGCTTATTCCAGCCATTGCCACATTGTCAGTATGGTTTTATAAGATATTTCTGTGATAATTTGGAAAAGTCCCATATCTCTCCGTTATGCATCTCTGGTTCTTTTGGCTTCCTTTGTCTTGGGCTTCTCAATGCTGTGTTGTGCGTGGGGTGCAAAGAAGCTGACAGAGACCCTTAAGCTCTGGCACTGGAAGCATTGCAACCCCTTCATGGCAGTGCTGTACCTGTGTAGAGAGGCCAGGCTTGGCAGGTACCCCGAGTTCCTTTTCGGCAATGATTTTGGAGCAGCTATGTGGCATTCTCTGTAGGACTGAGCCCAACTCTTGGGCTTGGGCACACAGTGACCAGTTCTTCCCTCTGAGATCTTGTAGCTGCTTTGTTCTCAAAGGCAGCCGCATGTACTAGAGGTTGTGCATTACTTCACACCTACAGGATGTCTTTTCCCAGATATTTAAATATACCCTGTGCGGATTGGATAACAGAGCAGTCAGTCTCTGGGAGTTTAAACATTAGGAGGACAGCCCTCAGCACGCAGGGTGGGCTAAGCACTGCCAAGTTGCAGTTTCGGAGACCTCAGCTGCTGTAAGCCAACACTGCTCCTGTAGGCAGTGGATCTGAACTCCTCTATGCCATGCAGGACACCAGACAAGTCCCATCAAGGCTCCTGCCCTGTTCCCAGGTACTTGGAGCAGCTTAGGTGAAGGAGGTTTACCTTTCTCAAGAGCAATGCTGGCTTAGTGTTTGTAGAATAGCTGACCCTGGCACACTCCATCATTGCCATGTAGCTGGTGTCCCAAGATAATGCACTTTGGACACTCTAGTTTGGTCAGAGTGAGTTTGCCACCAGTACTGGCTTTTTAAGCAATGCCAATTGCTTAATTGGCAATTAAGCAATTATTTGAAGCATAAACCTAGAAACAACAGAGAATGGGAACTGAATTCTCAGGTGAACAAAGGCAGGTGTTGCTGTTATATATATAACAGCATATATAAGGAATGCTGAAGCATTTCCTTATACAGGTTTGAAAATTGAAAGATTTTTTCTTTATGGTGCCTGTCATCTTGTTTTGTAGGCCAGTGCAGATGAGTTCTCAAAACTAGGCATCGCTTACGTTGCCCTTTCCAGGCAAAGATGTCCGGGTGCTTTCTGTATATTGACAAAGAAAACTCAGGAATCCTTTAGAGGAGGTGAGGGAGGGCAACACTGTCTCCAGTGAAGGAATAGGTCACAAGAGTAGGCTGCAGTTCATGTTTCTTGATGATGAATGAGTAACACATCAAAAGCAACACATCAGCGCAAAACCTGGGTTCTGAGTGTCTTCCACCATATGTGCAATATTCTCATTGTTCTGTCTCTTGATATTGCTGGTATCTTTTGTTCTGAATGGGCAGAGGAGGAAACCATGTTGATTCAGGGAATTTTTGCTGCCTTCATGTCATCCCCCCCTCCTTTCAACCTTATACTCTCTCGACTCATTTTTTGTCTCTGTGCACCCTGCCAGATTTCACTGGCTTATAGCAGCCCTTGGGTAAAGCCTGGCTTAGGCTGACTGCTGCACTCTCTGCATGGGATTTGCAGTCTTGCAGAGCCTGAGACACAGAAGAGCTCTTGCTGGAGGAGAACTTCAATAGCTTCCTCTGTTTTACCAATTTTAACAAAAACTTTTTCCAAGTGGGAGAAAGGGTCATCTGTACGCACTGCGTTCTTGTGGGACAATAGCACCTTTTTGAATCACAACTAAACCTTACTGGTTTGGAAGCTGATGTATCCATATCCTCCGGCCTGCGTCGTTAGAGGCTGGCATGTTGCTCATTTCTGGAGGACGCCTGTTTTACAACACAGCCTGTACACAACCTGTTTCCTTCAGGTAGGCTCTAGGTCACATAAGCAAATGCCAGCAGACAGGGTATTCCTGTCTTCCCTGTCCTAGGCAGGACCCGAGCTGGTGAGGCCTCCACTCAGGCAGTATTCCAGTGCTTATGCTGTCTGTGTGTCTGTCCTTCAGGAAGTTTGGTTTGTGTTTGTGTGTATGGCTCCCAGTGAGTTTCAGTTGATTTTCTTGCATATCTTGCAGCCAGACTCCTCACACTGTGCTGGGCTGTTATTAATACATGGAGCCCTGCATTTACCAGTGCCTAGATAGTAAATCTCCAAGCCAAATCCTGATGGTGTGATTTGAGACTGAACAACAGGGAATGTGAGTGCTTTGGAGACAACTTGAAAGTGTGCTGCTTTTGGGCCTAGCTCATGTTATATACTTGCTGCCTAAAAATTAGAAAAAATTAAATGTTAAGGTATAGGTATCTATTCTTATTTATTCCAGGACTTCCTGTACCCAGATTCTGACCTTGAAGGTCTCCTGGCTCTTTACAAGAGCTTCCCACAGTGGTTTTCTTTCAGGCAGTTTTACGTCACCTACCTAAAACTCTTCTCTGGAATCCTGCCTGGCATCCTTCACTCTTCAGAGTTAACAAAACTGCAGGATTGCTTTTGGAAAAGTCAGAGCAGGTCTCTGCTCTTCTGATCAATCACTTCTTAACCTTCAAAGGCAGCTACTGGCAAATGTGCAGCAATCCCCCCATCTTTCTTTACGTGCAGCCCCCACTGCACAAAGCGTGTGCGTGCTGGCCTGCCTCCTTGACCCCGAGTAGCTCTGTGGTCTGCCTGTATTTGTGTGTGTCAGTCTCTCTCTGACATCTCAGCACGGTGTGTTACTCTGTTTTGGTGAGCTGGGAAGGGGGCAAAACCAGAGTGACTTCAAGCCTCTCACCGTGAAGTTTGGTGCAGGTAAATGATCTTGGAGTCCTTTGAGGTTCAGCAGGGAAGCCTCTGCAAGAGGGCTGTGGCCATGCTGCATGTTCAGACTCCTGCAAGTCTGATCTCAGCTGTTTTGCAGGATGAGTCCTGAGGGTGGAAGTCTGGGGGTGGGTTGCCTGGGTACGCACAGTCTCCAGTGCTGTTAGACTGGGAGTCAACCCTGGTCATGCCGGTGACTGTTGCCTTACTGTGTTCAAACCGGTTTTCTGTGTTGTTCCTCGACATGCTCCTAAGGCAATGGAACACGGAAAATTATTTCATTTCTATTCTGATATAAGCAAGAGCATCCAGCTTTTCCAAGTGATTAACAGATTGGGGTTTGTCTCTGGCAGGTTACTGGCCTTCATACAATATCCCTTTCCATGAAAAGATTTACAATCTCAGTGGGTATGCATCATACGTTGTCAAGTACGGCATGGATTTCTCCTATGAGCTTGCTCCAAGAGCAAAAATCTTCCGTCGAGACCAGGGCATGGTGACTAACTTGGAAAGCATGAAGTACATCATGAGATACAACAGTAAGACACATGTTTGTGTACTGTGGAACTGATCTTAATAAGCAGTGTTACTTTTATTTCTTGGATTATAGTGGGAAGCTGCAGCCTCACATACACATCAGTTATATTGCCCTAAATGCCGAATACACACAAAGCAAAAAGGTAACACAAACTTACTTTAACACAAGGTAGGAAACTCGGCTAAAATTGCTCTATCAAGAACAAGGCCCCTTGGGCTTGCTGTGTGACTTTTCCAGAAAGCTTCTGACTCCAAGAGAGAGAACTCCAAGAGACTTCACGGACTGCTATCACCTAATACATCTACAGCCTGTCAATCTGGAAAGCCTTAAATCCTAAACAACAGTTAGATGAGATCAGACCAGAGAATTTAGTGTAAAACTTAAAGTCTTTTCCATGTTCAGGCAAATGGTCTTTTGCAGGTGGGATAGAGTTAATTTTCTTAGTGGTTAATATAGTACTGTGTTTTTGATTTAGTATGAGAATAATGTTGATAGTTTAAGTATTACTTAACACACTAATGTTTTAGTTGTTGATAAGTCAAGGACTTTTCAGTTTCCCATGCTCTGCCAGCAAGCAGGTGCACAAGAAGCTGGCAGAGCATGGCTGGGACATTTGACTTGAAGTGGCCAGAGGGATATTCCATACCATTGAAGCTCATGCTTATTGTTCAAACTGTGGGGAATTGGCTGGAAGGGGCTGATCACTGCTCAGGGATGGGCGTTGGTCAGCAGGTGGTGAGCAGTTGTACTGTGAACCACTTGTTTCTCTCAGGGCTTATTTCTCTCTCCCTCCCTCTCCTTTTTAATTTTTATTATTTCAGTTTACTTTATTTCCGTTATTAGAATTGTTGTTATCTCAACCCATGGGGTTTTTACCTTTTTCCAATTCTCCTCCCCATCCCATGAGGGGTGGGGCTTGGAGGGAAGTGGACGAGCAGTTCTGTGGTACTTAGTTGCCAGCAGGGCTTGAACCAGGACAGTAGGTAATGTTCTGTTGTTTTTTCCTGATAGGGTTCTCCTTAACTGGATTAAACCTAGTTTAATTAACTTCTTGCTAAGCCCATCTCAAAATGTGACAGCTTTGGATGCTGTATTTTTAATTCCCAATTACAAGGAGCTTGCTGATTACTGGGCTTGAGGTTTGAGAGGCCTCTCCCAGGGTGGGGTATCGTTCCTGTCTGGGCTGTGAGTAGCAGCGTGCTCATAGATGCTGAGGCTTGTCCACCTTCCCCTCCTGGGTTGCAGCTACTGCAGCAGGTGTTTGAAGGTTTTGCTCCTTGACACTTATTTTAATCCAGAAGAGGAAAACAAAGGCTCTCATTGCTGCATTTCCCCCTTTCCCCCCCACCCCACCTGCCACTTCCCTTTCTCTTCTATTTTTCTCTCCTGACAAAGTTTCTACAAGCTTTCATCACGTGGAATTTCATCAGGTGGAATTGCAGATATTTGTGGTTAGAGGTTGGCAGTGGTTGCCCCTGAGATGCAGAAGTGGCTGTATGATCTTGGATTAGGAGCTTGTCTACTTCATGTCCTGCCTTGAGCGCTGACCTGTAGCTGGTACTGGGGAGGGGCACAAGAGCAATGTGACAGAGTGCAGTTACCCAGCTTTTAGTGGCTCCAGTACTTGGCATCAGCTTTTTGTGAGGGGACTAACATTTTCTTTTCTTCCTTCCTTCCTGCCCTTCCCACCACGTTTCACCCCAGACTATCAGCATGATCCTTACGCTGAACACAATCCTTGCAACACCATTTGCTGCCGGGAAGACCTGAATCCTTCTTTACCAGTGCCTGCAGGCTGCTATGACTCCAAGGTAAATTACCTCCATTTTCAACATCTGCTGAATGTTTGCTGCAGCCTGTTTGTGCTCCTGTCAGACCTGTAGCATGTTTCCCTGCACCAGAAAAGCATGGCCAGGCATGTCTGTTCCCTCTTTTCATGCTGTCCCAGTACTTGGGCACATCCTCAGATGGGAATTCTCTGCAGAGTCTCATTTCCTGTCCCTGACATCAGTCCTGGCACAGTGGCAGAGGATACAGGGGAAGGTGTATGAAACAGCTACATCCATGGGAGCTTGTGGTGTTCAGGGGTTAAACCCCAAAGCCTTACAGCAGGAAATGAGTCTGCAGCTCACCCAGGGAAGGAGACTGTTGTACAGCCTCAGCCTCATGTTCATGAGGACTCTGTGGGTGACTCCCAGAGCCCACAGGAATGTGGTTGCAGTCTCACTTTAGCTTTACATTTACAACAGCCTGACTCTCCAGTCAGCCACCCTGCTCTGAGGCTCCACTTCTCTACAAAACTGCTTTCTGAAAAGTTTGGTAAAGATCACTTTGCATTTTAGGGGGATGTGGGAAAATCCTTAGACCCACTGTCCTGGAGAAAGCAGCATTTATTTTAGGCAGGTTATCTGAAAAGTTTGGTAAAGATCACTTTGCATTTTAGGGGGTTGTGGGAAAATCCTTAGACCCACTGTCCTGGAGAAAGCAGCATTTATTTTAGGCAGGTTATCTGGTATTTTCACTGTAAAGAGCAGTGCCCAAGTAAGCAGCTGTGCAGCTCTGTGTGCTCAGAAGTTGTACAGTGTTTTATCCTGTGGGGTCCAGCCCACAGGTTTTTGCTGCGTTTCTGGATTATGAGTTTGGTTGCCAAGATGGGCCTGGGGAGGCTATTTTGGTATCTCCATTGCTGTATCCAGTCAGCTGCCTGTTGCAGTAACAGGAGGCTCCCAGAGCTGGGTAATACAAGAGGAATGCAGAAAATGGCTGTGCAGAGGGGTCTGGTAAGGGACAGTGGTCAGTGCATGCTGCAGTGCCTTAGCCAGCACAGTTTGGCAAAGGGAATGGGCTGGGCTGGGGGTGGAACAGAGGGCCTAAGAGGGGCATTGAAAGAAATAACCCAGAGCAGAGGCCAAAACTGTTTTAGTTACAAACCCTACAATTTGGGCAAATTTAGTGTCTGAGTTTGGGAAGATGGAGCAAGCTGGGGACCTCTTTGGAGACAGTGAAGGAACAGAGTAGAGTCTGGGTAGCAATATTAACTCTGTGCTGCCTTTCTCCATTCCCAAATTACCCTGACATGCCCCAGGGGATAGCCCAAGTGCTCAACATGCAGCAGAGCTTAGGCCAGACCCCCCTCCTCTGCCTGCTGCAGCCCCATGAAGCCGGGGAGGGTTGTTCTGAGGGCAGATGCACTGGCTCTTTCAGCCTGGCTAGTGCAAGGGGTAGAGGGCAACTGTGGGCTTGTGCTTTGCTGCTGCCCTTCAGCACCGGCTGCTGGGTGGCCGGAGATGCCTCTGCGCAGGGGAGGAATTGCTGCCTGTGCGTTTCCCTCTGCTCGTTTCCCTCACCTTATTGTTATCAAATCTCCCGGAGCTGTTCCTGCTGTCTGGGATGTGTCAAACCTCACACTGTCCTTTTGCCCCGGGTTCCTGTCCTTTGTTCCAGGTGTCGGATTTCCGCCTGGCTGCAGCGTTTACAGCCTCTGCCATCAATGGCCCTCCAGTGCAGGGCGGTCTCCCCGTTTTCACCTGGAGAAGGTTCAACCGCACGCGGCACCAGGGCCTGCCAGAGTCATACAACTTCGGTTTTGTCACCATGAGGCCGATCCTGTAAAACCAGCATCAATATCCACAAGTGGATTTTTTTTAATGCAAATTTTATTTCTTGTGTAATAAATGGACTTTGATGTCCACATCCCTGTGCCTTATACCTGCCTTCCCATGTCCTGCCTGCTGGGCACTTTGTACTGATATTGGCTGCTTCACTGCAGCCCAATGCACGTTCCTTTCTTCTGAGCTGTTTGGGTGGCCCTTCCTCTGACTAGGATTGATGAGAAGCAGGTGGCACAGCTTTCTGTTGATCTGAGCTGTCATCACAGCTGTTCCCAGAGCAGGAGTGAGGAGCAATGCCACCAGTGAGACTGATCTGTTTCTAGTAGCAACATGGGACCTGTCTCCAGTGCTGCGCCAAGCCAGGTGACTGCTTTGGGCTGTGATGGCCTTACCTGAGTGCTGGCTTGATGAATGCCTTTTGTCTGAGTAGCGTGCTGCTGGGATTTTGCATCAGTGGTGTGCAGAACTGGACTTTGCTGTTTTTGTACATTCTGCTCTGGGGCTGTAGCACTTCTTTCCAGACCTACCATGGTGTGCCAGAGCCACCCTGCAGTAAACAGCGAGTGTTCTGCACATTCACATTCTCACTTTGCTTTACTTCAGCAGGAACTGCAATTACTGCAGTGCTTAGCAGAGTAGTTACACTGTATTGATGATAAAACACAGGTTCTACGCTATGTGCAGTACATATACTCTTAGTCTAAATAGGCAGTTTGAGAAACTCAGGACTTTCAAGTGGGATTGTGCTGAGGCATCACTTCACAAGAGTCCATCATCTTCTGGTCAGTGACTTGAAGCAAATTTTAATAAGTGCATGGAAACTAATTATTACCATCACAAATTAATTACATGCCCTTGAAGTACAGGCTCAGCACTAACTCAGGGTAGGCATGTCAGTAACTCCATGTTCTAAGTACTTTGAGTTCTCTACAATTTGGCAGGAGAGTTGGGTCCAAGAGGCAGATTTTCCCAGACTGCCTTCTAGTCCAGCTGTTTATTGGTCCCAAAAGAGTTGCCAAACATCTGTCATGGTGCTGCTCCTGGCTTCTACCCTTGAAGCAGCTGGATGGGGGGCAGAGCCCTTCATGATGCCTGCACTGAAAACATGCTTTTATTACACGCTGAGTTCATTATCACTTTGTGCTGTGCATGGCAGCTGCTCCCTGGCCAGGTGAGTGGGCCCTCATGCTTGAAGGGTGCTCTCAAAAACTCCATTACTTCGTCCAAAGCCTCTTGCTGAAAGAATGACTGTTGCTTCAGAGGTCAAACCCGGCATCTTGGAGGGCAAGGTGAGCAGCACCAGCAACTGGATTTCCATTCCTCTGTCTGGGGCAACTTTGGGGTGCAAGTCCTTTGATTCTGTCTGTCCCGGCTTTGCAGAAATTCATGGAAGGTGACTTTCCAGAAGTTACAGCGTTGCTTTGGTTTTTCACTTCTGTGAGGGCAGCACCAGGCAGCTGATTTCCTGGGAATGATCAAGAGCCAAACCCTTGCTGCTCAGTTACTTGAGCAAGGTGGCAACACCTCTGAAGAGGAAGAGCAGGCTCTGGGCACTTTTTTGAGAGAGTTGAACCCTGAGGTGTCAGGAACTAAGCACAGATGACTCAAAATGTTAAAAACCCAGTAGTTTTATTTCAAAGTATAAATTCCAGGCTTGTCAGACAAAACCCCACTACAGTTAACACAGACACACACTAATCTACAGTACATACAAAAATGGGGAAAGCTGGCAACTGCCCAGTTTAAATTGGACATTAAATCAGTCCTACATTTTTTCTTTTGTATTTACAAGTCCAGCTGCAAAACAAAACAAGAAATCAGATTTGGAGTTTCCCAACAAAGGATTTTGCACATTTGACTCCTGATAGCCAATAAATTACTAAAGCTGAACAGGAATCCCCGAACAGCTACTACTCAGCTATCTTATTTACAGCTACACCCTATTAATTTAAGACAGCGTTACAAATATATATATATATAAATGTGTGTGTGTGTGTATATATATATATACACACACACATCTATACATATATATAGGCATGTGTATATGTATATAAAAGAGAAGAATGCTCAGCCTGCATAATGACAATGAGAAAGAAAGATGTGTTTTTAACTTAAAAGGAATGAAAAGGAAAATTAATTGATTTGCTTGCTCCTAGCTATCCTTAATTTTTTCCTTCTCCTCTCAGAAGGTGTTTGGAAGAGAATAGATTTGCATGGCAGGGCTGGCTTAGTGTCATTTGATCTCTTCTCCCTCCAGTGTTTTCATACAATGCCCACCCCTACCCAAATCAACAAATTAAAAAAATATATATTTAATATATCAAGCTTCTATTTAAAATATCTGCATAGATATTTTTGACAAAAGGAGAATACTCAAAGGGTTTGTAAGAAGGCAGAATCACAGCTTGATTTTGTACAGTGTATGCAATACTCATCCTGGGAAATGGCTGTTTAGGGAGCAGGAACAGACGTGACCCATCCCTACATATGAAATGGTTTATTTACTGTACATTTAAGACAACCAGCATCAAGGAAGGGCTGAAGTGACTATTTCTGTTACAGTACAAAATGATGTTCGGATCCTACTACTGAGCTGAGTCGTGGTCCCAGTGAAGACTGAGGGGTTTTACCTTTGTTTTCAAAGGAAGCAGGGTAAGACCCCTTAATTTTACAGGGAGAACGCCATGGGTGTTTCCAGCCTTGTGCTAAAAACTTTGGGAATAGGTGTCTCAGTGCTTGTGCTCAGTGATCTAACATGGCCAAGGGCAGCACAAACAATTCCAAGGAGCAAAGTCAGACCAGTTCATAGGGAAGCTGCTCAGAACATGGAAATAATTACACGCGGAGAGATCTGCATCCTTATGTTTTCTGAAGCTGCCACTGCAGACAGTACAGATCCTATACCTGCACTCTGCCCCTTCCTAGCATTTATCTTTTTGTATCCAATGAAGTTTTTTAGACATATAGCAATATAAGAGGCCAGGGAAGCTTTAACTAGGAGAAATGTAGAACACCATTTTGCCATCAGCACTCCACAGCAGGGCTCCTCTCCAAGCAGATGAACTATCTCAAATTACTTTCAACCTGGACATCCAGATGCCCTTGTATCACAGAGAGAAAACAATCCAAATCTAAAACACACCAGAAAGTAAGTGAGGATGGAAAACACATCTGTAGTCAGTGCTGTGTTTGCTAAAACACGGGCAGCTTGGTCCCAGGGGATACTGCTGAAATGTCATGTACCCAGAGGCAGCAGCAAAACACAGAGTCAGGAACAACTTTTTACCAAACTACTGGAAGATGGAAAAACTTGAAGTGCAGAAAAGAAACTAAACCAAACACTTCCACTTAAAAGCCACACAGAAATTTTTAGCATATTTAAAAGTGGATTATCGGAAGGCTTCAGCGATTGACACTTTTCATTAATGAAGAGACCAGTCTAGAAGCACAGTATTAACATACCTGTACTGAATGCTGCCAAATACTCTGGTAGTACTTTCAAATAAAGTCTACTAAATGAAACAAATTGTTTCTGATTGACTGCTGCTACCAGAAAGTTTCTCAATAGCTTTATTCTTTCTGGGAGGTAAAGGATAATAAAACCACCAGCCACTCAACTACATGGGGAAAAGTGCCATGAGGTAACGAATTAAACACTACTCCTGTTTGTTAGCAAACTCACTGCAGAGATCTGCTCCATGGTGACAGTGACTGCACAAAAATGGCATCGTTCTCTCTTTGGGCATCAGTGATTTAGGGACCAGCTCCCTTGGAGGTCTCCACACCAAACTAGGCATCTCAAAGTCAAGCCGTGCTTTATCACATACTTCTCCACCAGTACTTGCTCAAGATACTGAAATCAGACCTTTAACAGCCCTGCTGGGATGAAACAACAGGGAAGTGATCTTTCACCCCAGAGCTGTGATGTCTTTGGTCAACAACGGTGCCTTGCAAAACCCTGCCATAAAAACGGAACTGCTGCCACACAGACCAGAAATGGATCTATTAAGACAGAAGCCAGTTTTTACCATCACTTCAGTGAGGAACTAAATCTTTATAAGTGTGAGTCTTCTTTCTAATAATGCAGCCCACAAAACCTCCAAATGGAATGACAGACCATCCCTAATAATACCTCCATCGGAGGAAAGAAAATATTCTAATGCAGGACTTGCACCTCCTGCCTATCCCAAAGACGACAAACCTAAGAACAAGGGACATCTAAATGGAAGCTCAAGCTATAACAAAGCTCACATATAGTTTGGGCTGGAATCACAACTAAAAAAATGACATAAGTTCTAGGTTGTATCCTCATGTTTAACTTTCAAACCGTAAAACTTCATAGTACTTGTACGGCCTATGGCTCTTTGGTACCACTTCAAAGACACATTAAGAAAAAATTGCCCAAGGACTTGACAGCCATCAACTGGAAAGAACTGTTCTAATCTCTGTTACAGAACTGTCTTTGTAAGAACACAAATTTAGTCTGTTTCCATAAATAGACTAAATGCACTATTAAGTAATTATTCCTTGAAATAAGCAAACAACACATTTACTTAAACACAGAAAAATTCAAGGCATTTTTGATAATTGGCACCAGAAATAGAGACAACTGCAGTTCACAGGAAAGGTTACACATTGTTCATACACAGTGTGAACCTTCTCTGAGGATACTTGGATTTAGCCAGAATTTTTGCTTGCCCAAATCGACAGAACTGCTATACTTTTAAATGCAAGTTTCCATACAGAGAATATCCATTACTTACCTGACAGAACTGACACTCCCAGCTACATGAAGTAGTGCAGTAAACTAGACAGAGGTCTACAGTGCCATTTCTTTCACTGTAAAAGTTCTAAAAAAGGAACAACAACTACAGCACCCATAATCTCATAGTACGTTTCATCAGCCCTGTTTGGGGATTTAACTTCTCTGACACTTTTTCAATCTTGCTTCACATTTCAACATGTTGGTTTTGAGAAAGAGAGCATTGAAATGAAAAAATGTCATACTCTGCAGCTTTGCTATATGGTGAAGTGGATTTAAAAATAAAAGAATCTTTCCCCTCTAAACCCACTGTTTGGTTCTCTTGGGCAGGAATGCAACTGAAAATTGCCAAAATCAAACCCTTGCATGTACTTTCTTGTCCAGATGCATTACAATTTTGTTCTGCAAACAGCAAGTTTAACATGTCCGTGACAGTGGCGTAGATGCACCAATTTATTTTCTCAGCTCAGAAGCATCATGAAAGCATCTATTAGCATTTGCAATCGCTCACAAGGTTTAGGCCAGTGTCTAAAATAGTTTCTAAACCCCCCTGGCTGTGTTTGCTTTCTGCAGAGGCATGCAGGTGATGGGAGAGAGAGGCAGACTGGGAAGCCAACTCCTCCTTTTGTACTCACTGAGCATCCAAACGAGTGCAAACAGGTAGAAGCCTTCATGGTGCCACACCACAGGGGTTTCTTCTTTGGCTGAATTGCAACATACAGCTTTCCCAAAAGAACCAGGAGAGGCTCTGGTGGAAAATAATGCCCGTATACTCAATATTCTTGACAGGACAAAAACAACTACTCAAGAATTACAGTGAGGAAAGGGTTGAATGATACTGCAGATAAGAACAAATTCACCATCAGCAGATGTTACACTTTCTTGTCTTTACAGAAATAGTAATTACTGCAGGCCTGGAAAATGAGAAGCCCTGATAAAAGACTAGCAGGGTAAAGGGAAAAATAACTTCAAGCAAATAAAAACACCACAAGGTATCTGGCTACATTTTATTTCTGAAATTATTATTTAAGGCACAAAATAAATCTAAAAAATAGGGCTGGATGTATGAGGGGAGGGGCAGAGAAATTGTCTGAACTAGAGAGGTGTGAATGCAGTCTTTATAGTTTCAGACCTGATCTGGTAATGCTCCCAGGGTGAGTAGGGGAGGATGGTGAAAATAGAGGAGCATTCTTACTTACAAGAGGTAAGAGGTTATGGGGTGATTTTTTTTTTTCCCCACCCCCTCCAAATTTACACTGGTTCCTGGCCAGACTCAAGTTCCCTTCCCTCCCCTCAGAGAGCTTATTACAGTTTGTAAGGTAAGACCAGACCGCTCAAGCCTCCAGTACAAAAAGCGAGACCTTGAATCACCCTTCATGTCACAGCCTGTCCACAGAATGCTGGGGGGCAAGAGGCAAATAGTTCTTGCCCTTGTGTTGGTGTCTCAATAGACATTACGGATGCGTATGTTTTACTTCAGACAAACTGCAATTTACTATTTTGTTTCCACTCTGAAGCAGAATCCCAGGCATTCAGGATGCTCTTGGATAAAGGATAGTAGGTATCTAGGTAGAACACCTGTCATGGAAGGAAAAACAAAATTTTCAAATGGCCCATGACATGAACTACTTAGAAAAAACAGGCTCTCTTGCTGCAGGTCAGACTTTATTTTTCTTTTGGTTCTGAATGCATGTAGTGTATCACGCAATTGTCTAAAATAATCCTGCAGAGTGGTTTTAAAAGTTAATTACATGCATGGGATCAACTCCTCCCAAAACTGGGGTAATTCTTGAGAGCAGGACAAGTTTAGAGGGTCCAAAGATCTCTAGTTTAACTGCTCTGGGAAGAGATCACATCTGTGGACTGGGGGTCACAGAAGGGTCCAAAGCGTCCATAGACATCCTTAGCCCGGACTGCAAAGTAGTATTTGCTGCCAGACACGAACTGTGTCAGAGTGCACGCCATGGGCAGCGGCAGGGCCTTCACCTCCCCGATCTTCTTCCACTGCGAGGGCATAGTGGCACTGGGGTCCTCGTGGTAGGCGTACAGGTGGTAACTGTCCACAGTGGCACAGCTCCGGTCCACCTCCATCACGCTCCATGACAGAACAATTCCATTCTGGCTCTGTACCCGAGCCAGCTTCAGCTGAGGCTTTTGAGGTGGAGAAGTGTTGGCAGCTTCAGGGGGCAGACGTGGTGGCTGTGGTGCCTCTGGAAGTGGGGCAGGATGTACGGGGCGCGGTGGCTCCTAAGCAGCATAAAAGCAATAAGGGAAAGGTCAGAATCTACAGCCTTGGAAGGAGGCTTTAATTCATCATTCCCCAGGTAACTGGAAGCAGATGAGCCTGCAATTACCCAGTCATCACAACGCTCAGTCCTGTGTGCAGAGGCAAGGCAGCAGCAGCAGCAAATGATGAGAAGGGGTGAGACCAAGGATGCCATAAATTCTTAAGTTATTCTCATATAAATCCCTACTTGTGCAAAGGATCATTGTCACAGTAATTTCCCTATGTCTTCTTTGCTTCCCAGCCAGGAGACTGGATGGACTGAACATTGTGCCAGGACTGAGCAGGCAGGTTCACAATTACTTTGAGCCAATCTACGTTTGAGGTGCTGTTCCCACATTATCTGACACACCCCAGGCAGGGCATTAAGCTGACAACTCATCATCTTTTCAACAGACAGGTATTCAGTCACAAAAGGAAGAAAGGTAATGGTGCCACATAGATTCTATCACCTTAAATTGATCACAAAAGCTCAGCCTCACTTTCCATAAAATTTTGAAACAAGGGCACAAATGTGTCTTTTCAGTGATATTTCCTTTTTATACTGCAAAAACAGTCCTAGGTCTCTCATTTATATTAGTTAAGATGAATTTAGGAATGTGGTTACAATGGTTCATGCCTGAGATCTTTCTGGTTGGAATTTGGGGTAGTTTTTGGCATCTTAAGTGTTGTGTGTGATATTTGCTTCATTTATTCTCATTATTTATCACTGGAGAGTGTATGAAGTTGGTGGTGTCTAGACTGAAAGGATGGTAAGCCACCTTCTTGGCAATGTATTTACCATTTCAGGACACCATAAGTAATGTGACTGCCCAACAGTGAGTGTACAGGCAACATATTTGAAATGAAATTAAATGAGTCAGAGAAAATTCTCCATTTTTTACCAAAAGGGGTTTTAGGTGATGCAGAAATAATCACTCTCAACATTGACTAAAACCTTCTGCAGTTTGAGAGCTGGCAACCTTGGAGGTTTTGTCTGTACCTTGTTCTCTTGGTTTTGCAAACAGCTGTACTGAAAACTGGTCACCCAATTCATAGCCAAACCATGACTAAACATTTTACTGCCAGTTCTTCTGTACCCTTGACTCCATGAGTCACCTGCAGAGAACTCATGCACTATTTTTCAATACGTTCTCCTGGTTAATTTGGAGAAGGCCAAATTGCACAGATTGCACAGCTTTTACCATTCTGGGCAGAAGCTGTTGTGGGTGACTGGGTGGTGCCATGCAGGAGAACTGGCTGAGAAGTGTCAACAAGGCATTTCACTGTTCTGCAGCTCACACCAAGAGCAGCCTGAGAGTCCCAGTGAAGAGACACGGCTGTACATTGCATCAGGTGACTGGAAAGCCCCACTCACAGTGTGCGCTTGCGGCGGTCGATGGTGCACCGTGAGCTGAGGAGCTCCAGAGCCCAGAGCCAGCCCGTTGTTCACCACGTAGGTTGTCTGAGGCATTCGCACGGTCACACCTGCAAGGAGCACAGTGAACACTGTGAGTATTCAATACGCACAGGCAGCTGAACAGAACATTGGAAGACCAACTCCTTGGTTCTGCTGGATGAAGCCAAATTTCAGATAGACTCCTCCGGCTGCCAGCAGACTGATGAAGCACTGCATAACAACAAAATCATCTCCCATCCCCTGAAGCTGTAAAAGCGAGAGATGGCAAGCGCTTGTGTTTGCAGAGGGGACAATGTTGTTTTAAGAAATGGGTGAGGAGGAGAAGTGTGGCAGATATAGGGAGCTTAAGTATGAAAAGAAAAATTACAACATTTTGGGATTCAGAAAGAAAAAGAGAAATGCTGCTGCAGCACATTGTTATCCACTGAGAACGCTGTGCTGCGGATGGCACTGACAAAAAGCTAAGTCACTGTCCAGGAAGCCTGTCCTCCCTCACAGAACAGACTCCATGATGGACGCTACTCGCAGGCATCACCATTTCAGTCATTCCCACAGCAAAGTGACCTGCCTGGCAGGAATAAACTAGACAGTTTAATAGCCTTGTAAATAATATCCAAAACTCTTGCAAGCTACCAAGTTTTCATTCATTTTATACCACATCTAATTCTCTTAAGTAACACTTTATCTATTCATTGTTGGAACACGTATGTTCTGTGAACTCAGCGCCTTTGCTCATTGTTATTGCTTGCCCAGGGTGTCCCTCCATTTCTGTCTAGAAATACAAGATTTGGGGTAATCTCTACCACACTCTAGAGCCACACTTGTGTGAGACTGAAGCATTCTAATACTCCAGAAGACAAGTTCACAGAGCAACGCGTTATGAGGAAACGACAGCTATTGTATGGCAATTTCTTCTCTCTATAAACACTCACCAAGCTATAATCCATAGGAGATGAGTGTCAGAAGAGAGTGATCTGCGAGTCCAAGGCAGGGAGCTCAGAGTGCTAAATCTTAATGCTTTAATTATCGAGTCCTAAACACTGAATAGGTGCTTTACATCTTTTTCTTATTGGAATCTCTCTAAGAAGCTGATGAAGCTGTGCAGACTCTTGTGGGATAAATTGTCACCTGAGCTGGCTATTGCTTATCTATGAGAATCCAGTAAGATATGCTGGTTTAGGATGACTGTAGTTCAGTCTCAGGAAATTACAACCATCTGAAGATGGTCAGAAATGCCGTAATAAGATATAAGATACAAACATAGCATCATTTCTAGGTAGGGATACTACTCACTTGAGGCAGAAGTACAAAATTGCACTTTGCAAAACACTTTGGATGGATTCTCACAGTCAATTTTTCAAAGACAAAGTGCAGCAATCTTACTCAAGAAGCATCTGCTGCTGGCACTAAAAGCTGTTGCAATGATAATATAAACCAGTACACATCAGTAGCGGCATCACTACCAGGACATCACAAAAGTAGGCTCATACTCAGTGCACTAAAACAGGGAAATTTAAATTAAACATAAAGGTGTTAAAATAACCATAGTGTAGAAATTGTGGGGAACAAAAAAAAAGGCAGTTAAAATCCACCACTTTGTAACAAAATATCATTTAAGTTCTTTATTTTTGACATCTATTACTCATTTCAGAAAATGAGGTTACTGCTAAGAGAAGGTATCAGTTATGTATTTGCAACGTCAAGAGGAACTTGCCAACATCTCTATTCAAGGCAACTCAAGCATGTATCAATATCTGACACATCTGGTGAGAAATTTCATCTCTGCAGGCCTTGAGAAAGGAAGGAAATTTGCTGAGCACAGGGCATCAGAGATAGTTAAGGAATTATATTAAGATGCCTGATAGAAATGTAACTTTTAGACAGGAAATCAAATATTATTTTCTACATAAGTATGTTTTAAACATCCGCCATAATGAAAAAATGATCTCTCTCAGAACAGTGGTGCTTGTCTCATTACCTTCCACTACCTTGTAAAGTATGGGGCATGTCAACCACAGATGTTTGACTGGCAGAGCTAGTGGCTGAGATGACTTAAATCCAATTTTTCCTCATTCACATAGCTGCAAGTAGAATTTCTTAGTAGCCTAAGAATTTTCTCAAGTCTGTAAGCTGGGAAAAAAAAAACCGTAACCTCTCTAACTAGGACCAGTATTGTATAAAAAGACCAAACAACAAATCCAAATCAAAAACCTAAGTGCCACGTCCATCAGGTAGAACATACCAAGCTCTGCCATGGTAAAAAGCACATGGAAGGAATGATCCCCTACCTCCAGTCTGTGGGGTGACTGGCCTCAAGCCTGGGCTGGTCATGACAGCTCCTCTTACAGCATTCTGAGCTGGTGGTGCAGGAATAGTGGTATAGACCACCTGATGGTTAGCAGGGGCTCTTGGGATAGGAAGCTTGGGAGCAGCTGGAGCCACGGGCCGATGAGTTACATTCACTGTTGTCGAAGCTGAAAAGAAGACAGAGCACACCCTAAATGTGAATTCCATGACTCAGAGCCATATGCCTATTCCAGAGTACACATCTCCTTTAGAAAACTGACTCATCTGAGCCATGGAAAATAAAAACTGTCTCTGTCTGCTTTGGGTAATGCAAGAAAAGTGAAAACAGCCTAAACAGTATTTTCACCTGAAATATTAAAGTCAATAGATATACAGCTTCCTAACAGAAAGTCCTGCATGTAAGGACAATGGGAGAACATAAAATCCACCAAAGAGTCAGCAGAACACAGCAGTCGTAAGATAATTCCAATGCCAACTGATCTTCAACAATCATTTACAGAAAAAGAATAAAAGAAAGAAAAAAAGGATCTACATTTCTTCAGAAAGGGGAAAACATAATCACACTACAAAGTAATATTTAACTAGGGATAGAACGTCAATGTCAGCCTTGCCATTCCCTGTGCCAAAAGAATTAACTGCCAAGTGCACAGGGATGGATGTAGAAGTGATGCTGATAATGGTTTTACCCCCATTACTTAGAGAAGGTACAGGTTTCTTCTCCTTCACTTTTACCAACAACAGTATATTTAATAATTTCCATGACCATCCTTAGCAGGATTTCTTCCTCTCCATGGAATTAAATTGATCCTGAATTCTGTCCAAATCAATAGTACTATCTTTCCCCTTTATCAGTTTAAAAGAAAAAATCTTATGGGAAACTGACCAGAATGAAAGATTATGAAGTGACTCAAACATTCTGAAAATTCACTTAAAAATATTAGCACAATGTAGAACACACAGCAGTCTAATTCAAGAGAAAAAAAGCAGCCACTGCACTCACAGTGATGTCAAATGAAGTTACCTGTAGGTAATACATGTATGGTGGTCTGGGAAGGGCCACTTGTTGGCACACCTGGCTGCTGCACAGGGCTTGGCTGCAAAGGTGGCAAAGGCTGCAGGGGTCGAGTCAAGGGCTGGGTGGGTATGCTCAATCCTGCCACAGGTGCCTGGCTCTGGTTCTGCTTCTGCTTCTTGCCATCTGCTTTAAAATAAACAAGTTATAGACAATAGCAAACAGAAATTTTCATTTCTGAATCACAGTTTCAAACATCACAGAGTTTTAAAATCCTTTCCTCCCTCTCCCATTTACAGACTGGTGAGGATATTCCAAACATGACATTTCTCTGACCTTTTTTGTTTATGCAAACAAATCTGCAGGAAACTCATTCAATCCTCCTTGCTTTCATCACTGCAATCTCCCCCGCCCAGACACACTCCACAATGTTTTATTCTATCATCACGAAGTCTGCCTATTTCAGTGCAATTTGGAAATCCAAATTCAGTGGAACAATACGCCAAAGTCTTTAAAAGTTTCCATTAAATAAAAAAAAATCCTAAAACCTTTAAGAGGCCTAAACGTTGCAGTCCTCAATTAAATTTAGTTCCCTAAATAAGTTGTCTACCTTTGATGTTTACATACTTTTGTTATTTGCTGACTCTTTCCTTTGTTCAAGCTGTTAAGTCGGTTCTGTTGCTGCTATTTTGAATTTTCATGATATTTACTTAAAAAAAGGGAAATAGCTTTATTATTCATAGGAAAGTTTCCTATCACATTGACACCCTCCTCAGCATGACTTACTGATTTGTGATACTGACAAATATTGCCTGTATCTGTATTTTACTACAGCAATACTTTTTCCTCTTTAGTTTATTTGTGACTACATAAAATATTCATTAGAGTGCAAGTCTCTATCTAATCAAGACTTTACACAAGTTGAATGAAGAAGAATTGAGAAGCTTTCATCTGGATAGTTCAGCTACATTAAAGCAGTAATGGGCAGAGGACGCACCACTGAAGAGCTAAGAAACACAAGATAAAAGAGTAGATTTTAAGGACAGTCATTCAGAAGGATTCTTCCCTAATAAAACTGTAGGTGCATCAGCCACTAATTTACTAAAAGAGCATAGAATATGAAGATGAAAAGATGTAAATACTCGTTTTACTCTTGAGAAAATTTAACAATATAGTGAAGACCACATTTAAAATGTTCAATTAAGTATACCAACTAGATTTCAAAACATTAAGCACAGAATTAATGCCAGCATAGCTCAAAATGTTGGGGTTTTTAGCAGTTTGAGACTATTTTGATGGTCTCACTGAGCTGTGTTTAACACTAGCTACTAACAGCTTGAAGTAGCAGTACCCTTCACAAACTGCTGTATGATTCTATGGGACACAATGACAGAATCACAGAATCATCAAGGCTGGAAGAGACCTTCAAGATCTTCTAGTCCAACCATCAACTGAGCACCAGCATAATTACCCCCAGACAATATCCTCAAAATTCAAGACCTCAAAAATAATGCAGTGTGAATTGCAGCCCATACTGTCTTTCTGTAGACTCAATAGCCAAGCTACTTCACTGAAGCCATTTGATGAAAATATAATGTTCTTTTCTTTTTCTAAGTCTATAAAAGGAGCAGTGAAGGGATGCTCATTTTGAAAATGAAAGGCGAGACCCATCCTGCTCTTTGATCAACTAACAGGCCTTGTGATTGGTTCAAGCTTCTTTTATTGTCCACGAGTATGAGAAATTTCCCAGTGTTCAATAAACTACTTGACTCCGAAGAGATTCCTACAGAGATGCATACATCTGTTTACTTCAAGTATTTACAGACTGATGCACATCTCAGCTACCACTGAGTAACTTCAGTGAGGTGAGTGCATTCTTAGTCATGACTTAGAAGATGCACTTACAATCCAACAAGCAAAAACCTCTACACCCTACTGCTGTAAATGTGGTTCAAGGAAAGATGAGACTCTGGAATATTGTGAGGGCTTTTCCAGTTTTGCTTTTGTTTTGAATTTCATTTTTGTTTTTAAATGAACAGAGCAAGTTCATTTACCCTTGACAAATCAAGAAGAGCCCTGCTGACTTTCCAGTGACTGGAAACTAGGTCAGCATTGTGCCACCCCCAGGAAATGATAACAGATAACCAACTAGACTTCATTAAATAAATGGAAACAAATCGCAAAGGCTGTTCAAGTAATAAAAAACAGCAAAGAAGATGGGGTACATAGTAAGCACAGGACTAAGGTTAAACATAATTATGGAACAGTTCCAGTATTAAATGAACACAGCATCATATTCAGAACAAATGTGGACCTAGAGGAGACAGAAAAATATCATCTATGGAAATGAGCATAAAATGGAAATTGTTACTACTGGAGATGTAAGCAGAACTCCTAATCTAATACACAAAACAGAAGAGGGACTAATTTCCATGCCAGAAACAGTCTACAACACTGCAGTTATAGCACAAAGAAGTTTTGAACAGTGTACTAGTTCGTAACTGGTATAGGTGGGTTACGAAACAGCAAACATGCCACAAGCATATTCAAGAATAAGAAAAAAATTATCCAAAGAACTACAGATTTGTTAACCAGACAAAACACCTTATAAAATAAGATGATTATATAATTAATAATTTTTCCTACAATAAAAAAGCAGAACATAGCTGTTTTTAAGAGTACATTTACATATCTTTCTTAAGACTACAGACCCACTTTAGACTAAATCTATTGTTTTAATATTCATACAAAATAATTTGATGATCTTTTTCTAAAAAGGACAGCAAGGTTCAAAGTGCAAGTATTGTAAGATAGAAAAGTATTTAGATTACTCTTAACATGGTTTCTCAAAAATTACACACCATTTTACCATTTTAATTAGTAATTTTTGCACACATCAGAAGGTGTTATTACATATTAGCAGATATTAAGATCTATTTAAATACCTTTTACAAGTAACAGAATTAGGTTTACTTTTTATGTGGGTGACAATGCTGTAAAGAAAATAATCAGGACCTGAGTGTTCCCACACTATAAGTGTTGCTCTTCTATTTGAATTAGTATTGAACTAATATTCCTGCAAGAAAACACCATAATGCTGAAAGTATTTTCTATCCTGAGGTTGTGTAAATCTAGGAGAAAATAAAACCAGCTCCACACTTGCTGTCAACAATGTGCAGTGGAAAAAATATTTGGCCAAAGGTATATAGATGCTTATGATTATGCAAAGCTGTTACAAGTGTACTCTTCCTCTGTTTAACCTTGAAGTTATTATCAGAACACATTCCTGAGAAACTTGCTCAAAAATCCTAGTGCTGTGTTCCCCCTGCATGGTGCAACTCAAGCTTTTATTAGGGTTTGGTTCCTATGTTTCTACGGCTTATATTAAAAACCACTGACTTCTCACACAAATTCTGAACATGAACTAATCTGCATTGGCTTCAGACTATCAGCTTCTACTTTGCAGTGAAGAGACACACAGGAGCTAACCCAGCACGAAAGTACTCCGCTAACCTTCCTCCTAATGGAAGGACAATTTTCTAAGACCTGACAACTAAGGGGAAAGAATCTCAGAATATCCCACTGGATAAATTTTTAAGATACTGGCTCAAGCCCCAACAAAGAAACTGAGGAAGAATTAAGCTGTAATGGAGCTACAGCTGTGTAGCACTCCTACCTAGAGAAGCAGTCTTACAGTTGTATGTGCAACTGTTGTGTTGATCTTTCATGGCAATTGTGAGGTGAACATCTACTTAATGCAATCAGGAAGGAAAAAACTCTCTGGAAAATGTTACTTTCAGAAACTTTTAGATAGAAAAAGATTAGCTGAAATGCATTACAATACTGTGACATGCTACTTTAAAACATACCACAGATCCTTTTTAATCTATCTCCTGAGTGTCTTTTACAGAATATGAAATAGGACTGGGGAGGTTAAACTTACCTGACAGGCTTGCACAGTCCCAAGGCAATCATGTTTTTATCTTTTTGAGAACTAACCCTCAGAAGAGATGACAGTGATAGAAACTTGATTGCCTCAGCTATTCTGCCACTCAGCTTATCAATTCAAAATCCTGTCTAAAAATGACCTCTGGTGGCTGTGTAGTCCAATTTCTTGTTGAAGCTGGACTGTCAATAACAACTTATTCAAATGATCTGCGGTTTTTCCCTGCTGAATCTCAAAAACATTCAAGAGGAGAGTTTCTACCATCCCCCTGTGCAGCACTACGGTAACTTCTTTCCTCCTCAAGCTGAACTTGAACTTCCTGAACTTGTAGTTCATGGCCACTGTCCCTTAATGTATCATCTGGCACTGCTGAGGAGAGTTGCGCTCTGTCATTTTTGTAACTATCCTCCAAGTAGCTGTAGACTGCTCTTATATTGTCTCTTGCTTAGCTCTTCGCCAAACATGCCCTGGTCTGTTGATCTCTTCTCACAGGTCGTGCACTCCAGGCCCTCACCATCCTGACACCATCAGTTGGGGGTGTCTCCAGTGCTACCACAACTCTTCTGAGCTTGAAGAAGGGGGAGCCAAAACTGGACACCATATTTCAGTGGTTCCACCAGTGTCAGTTTGGGGGATTTACTTAAATTGAAATGAGAACACACTGTTGGCTCATACTCAATTCTCTGAGCATCACTTATCCTCTACTGATAAGAGAACTAGACAGTCAGCTATCTGAATTGCATCATGCTTCCCTAATTACTTGTATACCTCACACACTCCCTTTTCGGTGATAACATCACATGGAACTGTTCAAGGCCAGGCTGGATGGGGCTTTGAGCAACATGATCTAGTGGGAGGTGTCCTTGCCTGTGCCGGGGGGGTTGGAAGAGATCACTTTAAAGATCCTTTCTAAAATATCATCAAGAACTCAAACATCTCAAATTACTCCCCAAGCCTAAGGTATTTAAGCACAGATAGCAATAATGCTTAAATTAAAGGAATGGTAAAAATCTTAAAGACTATAAGCAAAATTCCTTTTATTTAACACCTAACAATTTTTTAAAAAAGAGTCCTATTTAACTGAAACACCAAGGAAAGAACACACGAAGCAGAAACAGAAGTTTATTCCTTTCTGCCATTCATAGGACGAAATAACACTTGTAGCTCAATTATCCCTGCAGCTAGCAAAGTATTTTTCACCTACCTTGAGAACAGCCGTCATCCTCTTCATCCAGTGTAAGATCAATGACACCTCCTGATTCACTTCCTGTGAACTTCCCGCTCTGAAAAACAAAACTCCTTCGTTTTGCAAAAGCAAATCCAGGGAACACAGGTGGAAAAGGGACACATATTGAACATTCAGAAGAAGAGGTCTCAGAATTGATACTTATTAGAAAGGAACAGATGAAATGAGCAAGAGGAGGTAATTTCAGACGAATATCCCAGGACTTGAAAAATAGGCAATAACCAAACAACTGTATTGCAGTAACAAGTATTAAAAGTATTTTCAGCTTTGTAAGGAGTAAAAAACCCTGAGGAATAGTAGCCTATTGCTGTTTTACAGGTAAATGCATAACAATTTGCTGTTATAAAGTATATTTCAACTATGACTCCTAACATTTTAATCTGGTTGTAATCTGTCCTCTCTTCTGTAGAGGCGTAACTTTCTGACAGAGGAGTCACCAGGACAATATATTACTTATCTTGAGACAGCTTGGCATGTGTACTTATAAAGACACTGACTTCACATTAAGAAAAAGGGAAAGCTACCCTGGAACTTGTATGCTTACAAAACATCAAAAGCCATCAGAAAACTCAAATTGTATCCAGTAATTTCATTGCTGTATTCTCACCCATTATGACAAATTTTAGCATTTATTACTCTACGTATAAATCTACTTTTAACCTTCCCTTTAGAAAGCATAAAGGGATCTTTTAAGCTATTGCAAAGGTTAAATGTTTTAACAAAAAAGCCCTAGGAGACCACCAAACAAGATTTATCTTCTAGATCAACTGCTGTCCCTTGGCTGGTCAGACTGTGGAGATCACCAACATTTTCCCTTAGGTGATGAGAAAAATATGGGGGATGTCTTATATATTTCAGTGGTTTTAAAGATATTTTCTAGAAAAAAATCATGATTATATCAATTTCTACTTCCTTCAACTTGCTTAATAAAAATTAGTTGAGGTTTCTTCTTTTGTTGTTGTTTTGTGGAAGAGATTATCACTGCTGTTGGGCTGAACTGCTACAGATTTATGGATTAGAGTCAATGAGTTTCCTTAAGACAGACAAAGAGTTACAAAAGTACCATAATTATCAAAAATCTCTGAGCAGTTAACATAGAAAAAAGCTTAAGTTATCAGACCCACATGGTTTGTACAAATGCTGACATGATAGATGCTAGGAATATTAGAGATTTTTCTGTGCAGTCAGATGGTGACAGATGCACAAAGCCTAAGCATTGAGATTATCTGCTCTATGACCTTTCATTTGGGTAAAACGAAGCCTTTAAGGAAGTCTGAAAGGCAATTCTCACACAGGCAAGGCTCCGAAGAGAGGCAAAAAAAGGTATCATATGATTACTAAATGCAAGCAGAAGTTGCCTGAATTATCAGTCACTGAACTTGGAGTGCCTGACATGACAGTTCTCTTTATTATACATTATTACAACCTGGTTTCTTTTTGCCTTAAATTCTGATGCTGCCACTGATGAAATTCTGCTAATAAAATACAATACCCAATTTGAGTAAGAAACATCTAACTACTTATGTTCACAGGTGATAGAAGAGATCTTTACAGGGACTCATCTTTCCTATACGTAGAGAAATGTATTTCAGAATTATTAACCACGGAATTCTTCTGTTGAGTGGTTGCTATTTAAAATATTTTCTAGCTTCAGGTTTCGTAGTATGATGAGCTGATTTAACCACCTGAAGCTTAAGAAAAAGGCACATTAAAATAATCAAGGATAAACTGATTAGCATAAAGTCAAGAGGAATTTCATTCCAACTTGATGATCTTCCCAGCCAACAATGTGTATTTTGAACCATGGCTCTCTCTGCCAGGAAAAAGCAGATTGAGAAATGGAGAGGGAAATTTAAAAAAAAAACTAGAGAAAGAAAAAAAACTAATATCAAGCTATTAATTTCTTCTCACTAAAAAATACATTAGTCTGAAGTAATCTCCTTTCAATTCTTTCTCTGCAAGGAAATCGAAATCCTTAGAAAAATACTCTGTATGACAGCTAACTGTTTTGAAGCCCTACTTGACTGTGCCAATTGAGAAAGTTCTTCGAATTTCCAAGTCAGCAAGTGTCACGGCATGCATTTCTTTATTTTGGTGTGTCAACAGGCAACTAGTAAATCAACTCAGCCCACAAGATCTCATACATGCAGTTCTCAGGAAGAAAGACCTTCTCTTAGCCAGCCATACTATTCAAGGTTTTTTACTAAATGATCCTGGACAGCAATCTCCTCAGCAGGCGCGATCCAGAAGTAGTTAGGCTCTTTCTGCAGCCCACCCTAGAAGCTGCAGATGTGCAGGGCAGCCTTAGAGCGGACCTCTATGGTACACCCCCAGTCCTGGTTCCGGGACACACATTCCAGCTACTCCCAGCAGATGCTGTACTCAGTACACAGCGCACCATGAACTCCTCTATCCCCAGCCTCCTCAACTAGATTCCCCTACTTCACCAACCATGCATTTCCCTCAAATGAAATTTACGGGTACAGGAAAATCTTAAGGAAACTTGAAAAACCAAAAAAGCTGAACATTTTGTTTCCTGCCTAGAGGAGCATGGTGTAGGCAGGGTATCCCCACACAAAACAGACTGCTCATTACGCCTGTCATAAAGGTCATGATTTTGACTATTTGCAGCATCCACCTACACTCAAAAGGAGGAGGAGTATCCATTTCTATATACTGTAGTGTTGGCACACGCAGTTTTCGGATACTTGTAGATACCTCAAATTCGAGAATTAAAAGGAAATTCATGAAGAACTGGCAATTGAGTGTTAGAGGACTAGTCCACACTACTTTCCCATGGTAAAATTAAGCAGTTCCATGATCTGAGGAGAGCAACTTTATCACCTTATCCCAGATGTTTCCAGAGTATTGACACCACCAGAATGGTTAAGACCTACAAATTTAACCACATGGCATCATCTCTGCGAAATGAAAGTAATAGTTTTCAGAAAACCCTGTGCCCAACCAAACAAGAAAATAAAACCACTCCTTTTTAGCAGCGTGACTATTTTACCCAGAAATTCTCTCAGAGAAATTTTCGTAGTACAAGGACTTGTGAAAACTCCAGTTTACAACAGAACTATGTTTGAGGAAAGACTAAAGAGAAACAACTGCTCTTTTCTTCCTTAAAAAGGAGGGAATGGGATTCTTTGGAGAAGACTGCCATGTTGCACATTAGAAATAGAGATTCAGACATGCTGCTCTGAGCAAAATTAGAACCCAACTTAAGAATGCTTGCAGCCCTCATGAAGTCAAGAGGGGGCCTGGCACTGAACTTTCAGTCATATATAAACAACGCTTCCATTTATGCCAAAAACTGAAAAAAGAGAACAAATCTTTCAGCTCCTAATATCAGATTTCAGCAAGCACTGGGGTAGAAACTGGCAAAGCAGAAAAGTGTAGTCAAAGCATTCTGGTCTGCTATCACTTTTTACCTATCTCCAAACACACAGGAAGCCAACAACATGAAACTGCTTCAGCTGATCTCTGCAGAAGAACAAGATGATGCCATCTTAATACCTTTCTATCAGTGCAGCCACATTAGTGAAATAATTAAAATCATTAATGAGAACCTCAAACATATGCCTGATGTTTTAGTTCACATATTGCCTAGCAAGTCTTAGTTACAAAGGATTCATACACCTTAGAATATGAGTAAGCTGAAACAGAAACAAAACAACCACGGCAATATAAAGTGATCTGTATATATTTAAAATGTCAGTTACAAATAATAAACACAAAACCAAACCAATCCAACCAAAGGAAACAAAATCACAACCCCACAAGCCAACCTGTCATCATTTGTCAGAATCAGCGCACCCATTTCCAGACCAAACAGAAGCTGCACTTAAAACTGATTGTTTACAACAGCATCTGGGCAATTTCTAGTAATCTAGCAAAAAAAGTTTACATTGAGATTTAAAAGAAATGTAAACTACCAAAACCCCTTTTCCATCCTTTTAAAGCTCATGTATCTTTATGTATGTGCCTTTAAATTCCAAGTAAGTAGAGATCCTCCAAAATACTGTCATTCACATCGCCATTTTGGACCTGTTTTATCCATAGCAGGTGAGCAAAGTTTGTATAGCCCGGAAGTAGCAACATCATGGACTGAACCATCCAGTTAATCACAACTGTATCTGAGCTGCCTTAGTTTAAATATCTCTTTCCTTTCATGTGGCAGCCAGCAGTGTAACAATCTTAATACCAAACAGTGGAATGATAAAAATGAATTAAAAATGGATTTAAAAATTCAACCTAGCAAATCCCACTCTGAAATGCGAGAGTTTTAAATATATATGTAAAAAAACTGTAGGAAGAAAGTAAGAAAAATACAAGACTTCATATTTTCCTGACTTCCCAGTTTTGATATGGCCACACGTTCAGTCTTCAACTGGTAGGTGCACTTTGAATTGCAACTAAAATGTTTTGCATAAAAGCAATGCGTCCTGTAACTGAACATTTCATACTGAAGTCTAACGTAGATCTAGCCCAAGACAACATGCAACTTGGAGTTGAAAGGCAAAACACAAGGTGAAGTGAGGGGAGAGACTGCAAGGTATGACTAAGAGCAGAAATAAAGGTGAAAAAAGGAAACAGGAGGAGGAAAAACGGTAGCAGAGGAAAAGAAAATAACAAGCCACGCAGCAACTGAGCCTGCACCACCACAAATATGGAAGGATGGGGTAAGTGTACTGCAAAGGTACTTTGCTGTTCTCAGTGTTGTTCATTTTTTCTGGAACAGCCCACCAAGGAGAAGGCCCTTCACATTTACAGTCTTGATCTGTTTTGAAAAGTGTGTACTTTAAAGAAAACCTTGTCAAATTACAGCCCCTCTGCCCCAGCTGCTTTAGTCTGCAAAGTCATGTCCACACCTACTGCAATTACCAACATGAAATGATCTGTTTGTGTGTCAGATGCCCCAGGCAAACGTCTAACTTGGCAAGTGTGAAGGAAAAGTATTTTAATGGCAAGCACAGAACTTGTGAAAGCACCAAGTGAAAGACCTTAGAAGAAAGGGCAAAACTGAAAGCGTAAACACTCATCCCTTTCAAATATCTGAGCAAAACCTGCCAAGTCCTGAAATAGGCATCACAGCCTCTTCTAAATTCCTCTTCATCAGTTACATGGAAACTGCTTTATAGTGCACATGGAAGTTAAAACAATGAAAAGTATGCATAAAATGAACGCAACTATTCAAATTTGTGCATTTTTCCCTACTTCATATGAAAAATTGGTATTATTAAGTGTTCTATCTACTAACTGCAAAACTTTTGCGTAAAACTAACATTTTCAGATTTTCTTGACTATGAAAACTACTAGAAGCAAGACTTTATTTTAATTAATGATGCAAAATCTCTATTCATAATTTAGCAATTACACTTCAATTCAGGGTTTTCTATAAAGAATCAGTAAAAATTACGTATGGTTACAATTTCATGCATTTTCTACTGCATATGCACAGACAACATCATATCTGCTTTCTTCCAATCCCAGCCACTGAAGTCTTTTTAAGAATTGAAAAAAGTACTGAGAAATAGATGGAGTGGCAAGTAAGATATACTTATGGGGATAACTGCTAAAGAAAAGCAGCAATAACACAGTTTTCCTTGAGAAAGAAAATAATTATACATTGACTTTCTAAAACCGGTGCCATATAGATATTAAAGAAATTTAAACAGTAAGTGTAATAGAAAAGGGGCTCTTAGAGGTAATAAAAATCATGGAACTTGTCAAAAATGGATAAATACAGGGTCACCTGAACCTGAAGTCACAATTAAGATTTGCAATAAAACCAATTTAAATGTTTTATAATTAAGAACTTTTTTCCTTCTGTTGGAAGACTGTCATAATATCCCATATGTCATTGGCTGTAATATCAAATAATTAATCTACACACTACCAAACAGCATATTAATGAAGGGGAATCAGAAGAGCATTGACCTCGCAATAAAATGAAGGGCTATCTCTGGTGTTGAAGTGATTCTGAAGCAGTTTCCTCATCTGCTTCCAGAAAAGTAAGGACATTGAGACAGGTTAGTACCACTGTTTGTGTTTTTCCACTTGCAGAGACCATTTTACACTTTTGTAAAATACCCTGGAGTGGGACAAAGAATATTACCTTAGCTTTGCTATCAAGCAACTTTTTCAGATCATTACTGCTGCAAATTAAGTTGATTCATAACTTGTAATTTTGAAAAGAAAGAGAAAGCTTTTTTTTCAGATACCCATCCCCACAATTTTTTCTGTTCCAATACCACAAGGAAAACAAAGGTAAGGAAGGAGACAATTTAAGGACCAAAGCACATATTGGTAGACATGATATTGAGAAAAGAAGTTACCTCCCACCATAATTGCAATTGTGAAATTTAACACAGAAAGTTCAAACACCACAGCACATATACACCAATGGCAGACTACTGTAGAAAACTGGGAAAGAAACCTCTAAAGCTCAAATGGAACAGCTCAACAACAAGCATATGTATTGTACCAAATGAAAAACCAAAAGCTACAACCTGGTATTTTGAAGAAAGTGCTGAATATGCACTTCTCTATTCACATATGATATACATGATTTTAAAAGTTTTGTTATTATATAACGCCACAGTTCCGTTCATCACAAAGAGATACCAAGGTTATTGATTGTAATGCCACCTGCTTTTCATAAAGGAACATTTCAGTATGTAAAAGCGAAAAACTAAGGGGAAAAAAATGCAACAACGAAAAAATACATTGCAAAACAAAAAATAATTTCAGGGCAGTAAAGATCAAAATTCTGAAGATTATGTGTGGCACACAGACACGGTGCAGACAATTTTATTAATAGTTTCTACTATAACAAACTAGAAAAAAATCTAGAGGTTGTAAACCAGACAATTCATGAAGCATCACACCACCACAATAATACATGACGCACCAAGGCGTTATATAATAGCAAAATCAATCTTAAATTATGGGGAGTGATGTTAAAAATATCTCTTGGGAATGGGATGTGTGTAGATAGTGTGGCAATACTGTGTTTGTATGCATAATTATAAGGTCAATATTTCATTTTTAGCCATCCATATACAAAGTTACAGATTTCAAGCACAGTTTGAGCAGTTGTGAAAACTACTTTTTTTATACATTTTTGAGCATGTTTCAGTCATAGACTGTTTCAGTGTCAGATTTATCACTCTTCAACCGTTATTTTTTCCAATGCATTAACTCACACAAAATTGAAGTAATTATTCCAGCCTTGCAAAGATGTCATGAACATCTACTCAATCAGGTACCAAATATATTTGTCATCTTAGCAAGACAAAAAAGGAAAATGATAATGCAATAAAGGAAACAGTTTACCAAGATCAAAGTTTACACAAACAAAATTTCACAGTGCTGCAATACATGTTTTGATAGTATGTGGTTGCATATTTGTGTAATACTCAAAACCAGTTTTAACAGACATGTTATGTGTTGCATTCACAAGATTACTCCATTCCCCTTACCCTTAACTGGTACTGTGTAACACTTCCTACAGAACAAGAACAATACAAGCATGGAAAAAATGAATAACCAGTTATAGTAACCCCTAAGTATTATATACCCTCTCATTTCTTTGGTGCAAAGAGCAGATGTTGGCTTGGCTACCCCTATTAGCAAGAACACAAAGAAGAGATTGGTTTGCCAGAATAACTGGTTTTAGATGCTAGTAATCCTAGTCCCAATTAGAAGTTACAAAGAAACACCTGACCCAGTGCTAGAAGTATTTTTCTGCAGCTGTGATTCTCTCTCTCCTTTATCAGACAGCTAAAAGGGTATATAACAAACACAAAAATATATGCACGCACACACACATCTCTTTACTGGTTCTTCTTCTTTGAAGGTGAAACATCTGCCTTATTTCCCCAAGACTCACTGGCAGTTTCCCAACAGTATCATGTGGGATGGCCATCTTGGATGGTGGAAGACCATCTTATTGAACAGTAAATATAATACTTATCAGATTAGTTTACTGCAGCTTTTAAAGCTATCATCCACACCTGGAATAACGGCATAATCAGTGAGATTGTTTTAATATCTCTCTCAAATTTTCTGGTCCCGAATGACAAATTTGAGCATACAATATGTAAGTATATTTACCCATTAAAAGTTGCTCTCAGTAGCTGGGGGTGGTTTAAGTAACACAGATAAAGTAACAGGAAAAGCCAATCACTTTAAAAGTCACATGAGAATGGGTTCACTTTAACTGTGTCCCTTAAAACAGCCATCCAATTCAGCTACATGATGTCCTGCTAACAACTTTATAATTCAGTTTTCTAATTAGTCTCAGGCAAAGGTTCCACCTCACAGATGAGAGCTAGCGGCATTTTAAAGAGCCCGAACATAACCCCAGAGTCAGAGACAAAAGTCAAGCAGTCCATTTTACATATATAACTATATATGTTTATTTTGAGTGACAAAACCATGAAATGCAAGGAAACATATTCATTGATAACGCTTCAACAATATAGAATAGCTGCTCATAAACTGTAAGCTGACATATCCACTTTGCTCACATTATTTCCCAAGAGACACTCACAAAGTTTGTTATACATTGCAGAGTAAAGAGATAGGAGTTATAAATATACTTTAATAATGTTTTACCAGATGAATTTCCAATAGTCAGCAAAATAGCTTAAATAAAACTGTAGTTCAACCAAAGAAATCAAGGTATGTCAGACAATGGGAAATGGATAGGACACTGGTGGACTTTTATTTAATAAACTAATAGTAGCTGTAAAGTGAAATGCACAGATGAAATTTAGACTGAAAAACAGATTTACTCCTTATGAGGATAAGGTGCACATGAAGTAGGGAACAGGAAAGAAAAAAGACTATTCACCTGACCTGGCGTTTTAATAAATACAATGCAAACATTCTTGAAGATTGACTTATGCCAGACATTTTCAACACATCAAACCCTGTTCAGATTTGTTCACTGTTACTTTATGTTACCGTGTAATAAAACTGTTTTCATAGATTCTCTCAGTATACCACAGCTATATTTATATATTATATATAATATATATAAATCCTGTATCTATAACTGGGATTTGTACTAAAATACTTTAAAACCATTCTAAAGATTTGCTATATAATTAAAAATGCCTTTGCCTCTGCAACAATAACATTTACCCCAATACATTAAAAGTGCTTGTCATGTCTTCAGAAATGCACCTCAAGGACCCGAGACACTGGAATGGCCATTGGTAAAATGACTGGGACTGATTAACAACCCTTAAATTTCTGTGTACACAGAAAAAAAGCTGAAGATGAAAGACTAACACAAGCAGTAAGATGCCCCCCTCCACACCCCTGCAGCCACTCCTTTAGGAGCAAAAAGCAGAGAGGAAGGCTGAGAAGAAGAAACAGTCATACAGCAAAATCGTACGTCCAAGCTGCATACTGAAAACTTTGACTATACTGACCCAAACAGCAACTACTGAGAAGCTGTTCAGTTCAGGATAACCAGAGGCACTAGACAACAACCACAACAAACTCAACAACGAATTCAATTTCAAAGCATCCTTCCAATGCCTTCAGGTATTTGACACTGTGCACAGTGGAGCTCTTCACATGGTACAGAGAAGGTGCATATAAGCAAAGAAAATTTAACATACTTAAGATACCATGCCAACTTCATAAAAACAAAAAGTAATTAGAGTATCCCTTAATGTAACAGCTGAGATTTCCAAACTTAACAGGAAAACACAGAGAAAACAAATTCTAGATTCACAACACTAGTACCAAAGCTGAATTATGAAAATGAGATGGAAAACTAAATTTATGGAAGCATTATATAAGGAACCAGTTGTTCTCCACTATTTTCAGGGTCATCTCCATCAAAGGAAATGGAATTTAACCAATAACATAGCAGCCAGTAGTAATTTATTTGGCTTAGATTAAGTGCTGTTTTTTTGTGTTGGTTTTGGGGTTTTTTTGTGGGGGGGTTTTGTTTGGTTGGTTGGTTTTGCTTTTTGGGGATTTTTTTGCAGCTGAAATGAAACAGTCTTATTTTAGGAGAAGATCTAATTAGAAAATTCAAGAATCATAGATGATAAACATCTTTCAAAGACTATTTGTTATATCTGGGTTTTTTAAGTGAATTTTAAATGATGACTGACTGTTTTGCATTGAATTTGCAGCCAAAGTATAAATCTAAGTTTAGACAAACAAACTATACTTAACTTGTTGGTTCACCAAACAGGTTCACTTATAGTGGAAAAATAATGGGAAAAAACTCAAAAATTCTGTTATCCTGCTGTTTGAAGTTCTCTGCTGATACTGCCACTGAGGAGTGCAATTCATGTCCATTTTGATAGAATTCATTATATTCACATAGCATAACCTGTACTGCCATGAACAGCACTGACTTGAAACTTGACACCCTGCTCCCCATATTACTGTATTCACAGCCAAAATTGACTTTACAAGAGCTGCCAAATATGCATTTGGTTTACTTCAATTTTTCTAGAAATAAAATATATGTAGGAAAGATTCATTTAACACTTTAGGTGGGAGGGGAAACAGGAGAAAGATTGTTTCAGTTCTGAAAGGCTAGAAAGATGTTCTACTAAGTAGAATTAATTCAAATTTTACCAGAAAGCTTAGTAAATAATGATCCCAGGTCTTGTGAAGCGATAATACTTCCAGCCCAAACAAGAAATACGTTCTCATTAAAAAAAAAAAAAAATTCTCCCATACAAAACCCCAGAAGATAGTAATACTGCAGTCAGCAGCTTTGAAGTATCAGGTTCAAACTGAAGGTAGTAAGAGGACACTGTATAGTTGGTGCTAACAGAATTAGAATTTACCAAATGAGAATCTAAACATACCCAATTATAACCCAACAGAATGGCAGTCAAATTAGAAGCCAAATGATAATCAAAAAGAACAAGAGACATGTCAAGATTGGCCAAGAGAGTCTCTTTTTCTGTTTTAATCACCAGCTAGATTTGTGCTGAAGAATGAAGCCATCAGTAATTTGCTGTTGCACTAAGTCAACCAGATGCAGTTAGAACCAGAGCAGGGCGTGTGGTCAGTATGACCACAGTATGCAGCCAGGGGGAACAAAGAATCATCTCCTGACAACATACTTTTCTTGTTTCTGGAGGATAAATGTTCAATGCCAGTATGCTGGAAGAAGCAACTACCTGAGACAAAGACAGGAACATTTTCTGGAGGAGAACAGTAATACATTCCCATCCTGGTGAAAGTTTAGATTAAGTTTAGAAATTAATTTTGCCAGTTTTGCTGAGTTATGAATTCTATTAATCCCTAAAATTTGAAAATCTATGTTACTCTAAAATATCCTAGAATAAGTTACTGCACATTTCTCCTGTATTTTAAGAACTGTTTGCCCTTTGTTTTTTCACTTTTTCTTCTAGCCATTAGAAAGGATCACTTTGTCTACCATCTCTAATTGCTTTACTTTATCCTTGACAAAATGATCCATGCTTTCTTTCCTCTAGTCACTGATGTCATAAATTAATGCTCCTACTAAGGAAGTAGGACTGTGCAGAAGTAATTTTTATATTAACAATTACACCTGATCAACTCTCTCAATCATAGATGAGTTTAAGATCAATAAAGAACTTTTAAAACCTTTTAACCTCTGTCAGGATCCCTTAGAAAATGGAGCATTGTGTTGGTCTTACACTTTGGAAAACTGATGCAGTAAGTAGGAATAACCTACACAAGGCCACAAAGGTAAATATTATCAGCCAAGATTAAAAACTCCAAAATTCAGGCATCAAGTCTTCTGCACAGACAATAGCAGTGTCTATATCGACTATACACTATAACAGAGTGATAGATCTCATTCGATATTTGAAAGCCTATCCCAGCAGGGAAGTTCTCCACAGAATTAAGAGTTTATCATGGTCAATTTGTCATTTCAGCTGTGATTTTTCTCTATTTTGTGCACTGTTGAGCAACATCAACACTTCAAGTGAAGTACTTAGTGTGATAAATCATGAGTGTGTAGTGCATGTGTGTACACACATTCGAAAAGGACAAAGCAATATCTATTTCATTGTTAATATAATGGAAAACAGTTTTAAATGCTATACTGTTTCTTCTTCCAAAGTTGACCAACCATAAGCTGTGATTCTATAACTGGTTTTCTATTTTTATTTACAGGAAGATCTCTTGTCAGAATCTATGATGAAAATTATTATTCACATCCACTATCCTGAGAATTTCTAACCTCTAAAAAATCTATGGAAAAGATAATGACAGGACCAGTTTACTAATATCAAGAAATTAAAACCAAAAATAATATTTGGATAGGGTTAAGTAGGCAAGAACAAGATGTACTTCTTGTGAATTCTATATACTGGCAAAGGCTAGAGTGCAAAGATGATGTGAAATGTAATGAAGGGGTTGGTGAGAGGAAATACAAAAAAAAAACCCTTTCACAAGTTAGGCACAGACACAACACAAACTCTAATTACCTGGAATTTAAGCAAGAAATTGTTTTCAGCTCTTTTGAGAATGTTTTCCCCATTTCATGCACAACTGAAGAGATCCCAATTTTAATACCACACATATCAATAGTGCCCTTGGAGAACAGAATGACTGGAATCTTAAGCCAAAAATATTAAATAGAAAGAGGAAAGACCTGCTATGCAAATCTGCAGCTCACAGAGTAAATCGATTTAGAAGAAGGCTTTAAAAAAAGAAAATATAGGCACAGTCCTCTGGTAGGTCTGATAACAATTTGAACAGAGGGTGACAGTGGTTAAGCAATTCCAGGTGTTTTCATGCATATGTATATATTTGTAGTGCATCTGTGTCTATTTCATTCAGCTTCTACTTTCTTGGTGCTCTTCAGTAATCAAGTATTTGATTTGTAAGATGCTACATCAGTGCCAGCAGGCACAAAATGGTACGATAAGTAACACTCTTCACAAAATATAAAAGCCACACTCTTAGTGAAGAAAGCGTATCTTCAGCTAAGTGGAAATCAATATCTCCCTTTAATGTTTTTTAAATAGCTCTGCTCAGCCACTTGAAAGAGTCCCAGCTGCCACAAAAAGTCATACAAACTCCAAGCCCTGCTCTGTTTAAGTTTCTGCTCCATAGCTCACATCTTGAGTGCGAACAGGATACTTCTTGCTGAACTACAGCATAAGAAATTTCCTTAGTAGACCAAGTAAAAAAAACCAAATCTGATAATTTTTCCATTTTAGCAATTAATCTGAAATCAGTTCTATTACAGAAGCATCAAGTCAATGGCTCTTGTTTTATCACACGCTTCATAAAGACAGGTTTGTTACAACAGCCTTGAAGGGGACCGGCAGTTAGGTTCCCACTGGTCATGCTCTTGGGGAGAAACACCTTGGAGGGACTGTGGTTCAACAGGACCGGGCTTTTGTAATTCAGAGTTGGGTGTCCCTCAGGGACTAAAGCCACAGAGTTAGTGCCAGGTGGCACCACAGATTTTGTAGGGAATAAAATTTTGTTTTGTTCTAGAACAACATGTTTTACAGAAGAGGTGGATGCACCAGATACTGATTGTTTTATCACTTCATTTGGGATCTTGCTATATCGATAACTGGAGGCATTATCTTCCATTATGTCTGGCCAGGCCCTGTAGCGAACCTCTGCAGATCCCCAGTAGTGTCTAATGGCAGACTCGGAGCGATGGCCTGTCACTGCCATTATTTCTCTAGGCCCCAGTCCTGCTTCACACAGTAGCTGCATGGTGGTAGTTCGGAGAGAATGATTGGTGTACCGTTGAGAGAGCCTGGCTGCCACACTTATCCTGGGCATCATGGTGCCCAGGTAGTTCACACCCATCGGTTCTCTTTTGTACCAGACAGGCTGTTCTTGCATTTGCTCTGATGTTAGCTTTAGAGGGTGCAGGTAAAAGGCAGGGGGCTCTGGAGGCAACTTGGACAAATAAAGTTCCAAGGAAAAAACAGGACAGTTTGGGTCCCCAGGCATATCATACATTTTACCCATTTTATGAGGATCTTCTCCATTTTTGCCTTTGGCAGGATACCTAAACATAGCATATCGACGCCCGTTCTTGTCCTTCTCAACAACAAATGCATCTGGAGCCAGATCTCTTAGAATTTCCCTCCCTCGCTTGGCAAAATGCAACTGCAAATCAAACCACACCTTGTTGACGAGTGCCAGGGGACTGTGCAAACCCAGCACACCGGATTGCTTAATCTTACGCAAGTCCTCGGCAGCTATAGGAGGATGGTGGTGAGTCTCATCCTTTCCCTGCATGCGCAGCATCTTCAGCACGCTCACAAACACCATGTTTGCACTGGCAAACTCTTTGTCCTTCATTAAGCAGATCTGACGATTATAAGGTGGCATTTTGAGATGCCGGTTTAAGCCAGCACGCATTGACTTGTAGCTTGCCACACTGTAGGTATTTCCATCATGATTTCTTATTGTATAATAAAACTCTCTTAAGATATCATTGAGTTCACTTACTGGGACCAATTCAAAGCTAGGATCCTTGCCATTTTTGGCCAGCCACTGTTTTAATAGGTTAGCTGCCCAGCCAGTCTGCTTGTGGGTGTTTTTGATGCTCTTAGCATCCTCTTCCTCTTCCTCCAAGCCAAAGAGGACATCCTCAGGGAAGTTAAAATTCGTCTGTGCTGCTTCTACTGCTTCTTTATTTTCTGATGAGGTCTCTTCCTGTTTCAACTGCTTTTCGAAACAATTGATCAAAGTTGTACCATCAAATATGCCACAGGTATACGGCACATAGCGAACTACTTTTTGATCTGAGAGCTGCGAAGTGTGGAGTAATACATAATATTTTGGATTTTACGTAACAAAAAGCAGGTGGCATTAACTGGATTTTTCAAATGAATGGCATGTCAATTCCATACCTCACTAGCCAATTAAAATGCATCAGGTCCTCCTTTTTTAACCATGGCATTACACATGCTTTAACTGATTTCATGGAAAGCAAACCTAGAACATACACTACACATCAGAAGACTGAAAACCAGAAAACATCCTATGTCTTTTATTTCCCTCCTCCTAGCTCACCTTCCACTGCTAAATACCATTATCACATACAATCTGTTTTTCCAAATTTTTTTCCAGGTTTCAGGCTCTAACTGAAGAAAAATTCCAAAATATGCATCTTATACTGAAAATTAAACCTTAAAACTGTACTACTGTCATCCATTATGGTACTGGATTTCCTACATATCAAGTACTGACAAGGGTTTTTAATAGCTATAATCCACAGGTATCTTTGAAAAATGAAGTTCCAAACAACCTTTCTTTATGAAATGCCTTAATAGAAAGATAGAGTGAGGCATAGTTTATACTCTAAAATACTGGCTACCTTTGCCAGACTACTTTCAGCAGGTGAAAACCAAAATATTGTTCAGTACATTTTCTTCTTGCTTTGAAATGCAATTTAGATTAACTGTATCTTGAGAAACTAATGAATTTGGAAACGTTGTCTGGAAGAAATTAATTATATTGCCCTTAATAAAATGACTTCTGGTTAACAGCAATAGTTAAGTATGAGGTGCTTTGTGAAACATCTATAGACAAAAAGAAAATTACTTATGAGTAATTTTAAATAGCTTAATTTCAAACTTTAAATTTTGAAGCAAGTTCAACAAATTTTAGACAAGGAATCCAAAAGTTCTGCAAGTTATCCTTTATCAGGAAGTAACTATTTCTGAAGAGGGTTTATTTTCCTTTTTTTTTCCTCCCACGATATATGGCAGTCAAACATTAGAATTCCAATTTTAACTTCTGCATTAGTGTGGATATGAGAGCACTGCAATAATTTATAAAATATTTGTAGCTATAAGTTCAAGCCATTCAGACAAAGATTGGGCAGTCTTTTCTTTGTATGCTAGCTCTGTTTTATCAGACAATTTTTAGTCTGCTCCTAATTTACCAACTCGTCTACCCACAAAAATCCTTTCAGAAAACTTCTGAAAAAATTATCAGAAGCTCATGCTCCAAGTAACAGTGAATCAGAAGAAGAAAAATATAAACTGAGAGAAACTAGAAAGGATGGCACAAAAGAAACTGAAATTGTTTCATTATAAGCAATAAAGGTAAAGAACTTTCTCCTGTGGATTGTAACTTTAGAATTTTATATAGAAACAATCAACAGCCTACCTGTGTTGTTCCCTCAGCAGGTCGCTTGTTTGCCGAAGTATCTGTTGTTGGTGGCCTGCTTGTCTGGTTTTCTGAGGGGTCAAGAAATTGTTCATTTGCAGTATCTAACCAGTACTAATTATTGCTATCCACTAAACAAATTTGAAAGCAATATTCAAAATTGCTTGACACTTAACATTCAGTATGTCACATATTTTACATTTAGCCCCAGTTTTCAATTTTAAGTATTCCAGTTTGATTAATGTGTTCCTTTCCTTCTAAGTTTGACAGTGTATTAAAAGCATTTTATGAGCAATTTCCTTCCCTGAGCACAAAGTATAACTCCAACCTCTCCTCCCTCTGAATGCATACTGATAAGCTATTAAACTGAAAATTAATAAAATTATTAAATATTTCCATATGAAAAAAAACTGACTGAAAAAAGGATGGCTAAACAGACTGCAAAATATATAACTGAGACAGGGAGACTGAGTAGCTTTAGTAGCTTAGCCAAACATTAAACTAGCAATTTAAGAAGAAGTCACTTTAATATTAGATGTAAATATATAAATCCAAATTCTGTTCTCATACCTTTTCATTTTAACCAGAGCTTCTCAGCAACAGTGCTGGCCCAAATCAGTGTTTCAATTCTGGTGAGGAAACTACTAGAGTATAAACTAAGTCTATGGGACCCGCATAAAATGAGACATTCTTTGGACACATAGGTCCTCCCTTTGGTCACCATATCTCATCAGTCACAACTCTTTTTATGTTGACTTAAATCGCTTCTATTTGCTTTAGAGTTAAGAATCAATATAAAACATAAATGTCCAACTTTATGGAGCACGTATTTTAGCATACGTAGATACAGGAAGATTAAATGAAACTAGTTCTGATGTCAAGTTCTGCTTAAGTTCCTTCTAACATTATATTGTGCCAATGAGGCACTTGCTATAACTCCAACTCACAAATCTTGAAGACCTCTTACAAAAAAAAATTCAAGGTATGTAAAATCAAAAGTACAGATAACCATCAGGGTATGACTGAAGATTGAGAAAAAGTATTTTTAAATAATCTAATTATTGTTATTTCAACATTTATTGTGTTTAGAGACTTTATTTAAATACTGGAAGTGTACTCTTTTGGAACTAGGTTAGTATTCAGTTGGGGGTTTTTTGTGTGTTTTGTTTACTTTTAAGTGTTGTGAAAACTAAGTTACAATTATACTTTCAGTATGTTTTTGCTTAGAAAGGTAGTTCATATTATTCTGAGAGGTTGTATTAAAAATAAATACCAAGTTCTTAATGGCAGAATAGGAGTTTCTGACTTCACACTAGGAATCACATAAATCAAATTCCAAATAAAACAAAGGTTACAAAGCCACACTGCTGACTCCTCTAATAAGGGGAGATTATTTTCAACAATGTCTGAAACAAATCCATCAGAGATGATTTTGATCTTGAAAATTTCAAGAGAAATGCAACCTAGAAGAACCATCTCTGTAAAACACATTACGAAACAATTTTCCACAGAGTGGAAAAACAGTTTTACGTTTCCCTCTGACCACTCTCTTCCTCTCCCAGTGTACGTTCAAGCATAACTTACCAATCTTGGGTGGGGCAACGGTGGGTGGCTCAGCAGGAGCTGTACTACTAAATGCAGAGAGAGGAATCTTCATCTGTAGGGGAGCTCGACTGGCGGTCGCATTATAAAGTCCTGAAGTACCCACTGTGGGCAAAGAAGTCCTTGTGGTCTGGGCAACAGGATGTGTAGTAGGAACAGCCTGTACTGCCAACGTTGTGCCTATTGACCCAGCACTGGCTGTAGAGTTCCTCTGAATACCAGGACTGGGCACATGTGGGATGTTATTTGGTTTAGTTGTGTTAGTTGATGCCAAAGACACTGTAGTTTTGGTAAGGCTACCAACTGTAGATGAGTTTTGTACAGATATAAATTCAACGTTGCCTGACTGCTGGTTAGAGACCAAAGTCCCTGTGTGGCCTTGCAGAAGCTGAGTCTGGGATGACACTGCCACAGGTACATGCAGGATTACGGGCAAAGACTGCAACGAGACAGACACTGACTGAGTGCTGCCAGTGGGCACTTGATTAGTGCCAACAACCGTAGCCGTGTTAGCTGTGGGAAGCACTGTTGTTGTCAAAGAGCTGGTGGAGGACACTGGAGTCTGAAGCTTAGGATGTCCACTGACAACTGCTGGAGAAGCAGCAAGACTGGAAGCAGGCACTATACACAAAAAAATAAATTAAAAAATTAAGCACTTGAATCAAGTGGGAAGTTTTACTGCAACACAACAAACGGAAACAATTTATGATGAGGGCAGTGAATCACTGGAACTGGTTGTCCAGAGAGGCTGTGAATGCCCTATCATTTTAAGTGTTCAACATCAGGCTGGACAGGGCTTTGAGCAACCTGATCTTGTGAAAGATGTCCTGGCCCATGGCAGAAGGGTTGGACTAGATGATCTTTAAAGATTCCTTCCAAACCAAATCATTCTATTATTCTATGAAAAAGCTGGTGTATTATTACTTTTTTTTTTTTGCAAATAAAGGCTATAGGTACTATTTTTCTGTTGTACACTCTGATATTCAATGGCCTGGTTAAAGATAGAGTCAATACTGCATTTCTGTTTATAAAAAATGTCAGAAAAAAAGATATATAAAGAATTATGACACAGGCTTGAAGAAAGCTCCAAGATTTAACTGCTGAAAACACAAAATAGAGCATTTTAAACACCCATGACAGAAATGGCAGCGCAACTGGTGCTTCACAAAACACATGAAAAGAAAAACTATGTCAGTTCTGACTAACTTGCCTTGTATAGGTAGGACCTTGTATACAGAAGGTTCTACCAAAACTAAGCATTAATGTGTCAGAGAAGATACTCTCTTTTAGGCAACAAAGTTTCAGGATTAATTCTTAAGATCCGGAGCAAAATACACTACTGAAAGCCACTACATGCAAACTATGAGATAATCCTGTAGGAAAGATTCAGCATTCAATATTAAACAAACTATTTTTACAACCAAGGACAGTGAGACTATAATGAATATAATTAACGGTGATTTTGAGTCTATATTCCTGATAAATTTTAATCTAGAAATCGCATTTTCCAGCATGACTCCTTCAAGAAATGGGGTTTATAATTGCTGTTTAGTTTCCCACTCAATTTCTATAGTCATTAGGTAGAGGGAAGGATATCATCAGCATCCTATTATGATCAAGTACAATAAGGGCCTGAGATGTGTTTCAGTTCTTAGCAGCCAGTTTTGCTGCCATACCCAGTATGCGGTCTCCTGAAACATCTAATTTATCGCAAGTTCTGCTTGGCCAAATCAACACTTTTTTTTCCCATTCCTGGTAAGCACACTACACAAATACAAACTGGGAATGCGCTAGAGAGCTAAAAATAATGATTTTTCATGTCAGAAAAAAAGGAGTAAAATCAGTTTTGCTCTGTTTAGTTAGTTACTTCTTTAATGGAAAGCAATAAAACTTTTAAGAAATGTCTTTATAGTCCATAGGGAGTTTCTTACCTGGATTCACAGGGGCTTGAAAAGTTGCTGGTGTGCTCTCTCCTACATTCCTCTTTGACTCCAGCATTTGCCTCACTGTGCCAGCACTTCTAAGAAATGAAGTTTCAGTTGGCATTTCTCTCAATAAGCCACATAAGGTATATTTATGAACAGGACAATGGTGAAAAAATCCCTAATTTTACAGCTGTTCTTTTCTTTGAGATTTTCTTTTCTAAACCCCTTTTTTGCTTCTCAGGCAAACTAACTTTGGGTATTTCCCTACTAAAAAAAAGTACAGAATTATTTATAAATTTCCAAGTCCTTGCACCAAGATTGTCTTGCACCATGAGAATTTTCCTGTTCTTGAAATTAAACTTCCACTATTATCCATAATTTTTTAAACACTGAAACTGATGCTAAACAGCATCTAAATTTACCCAAGAATGGGTTCAATTCTGTCAACTTATGACTTCTGTGAAAGCGAATCAAGTTTTACAAGTGAAGAGCAATGAAGGAAAAGGAAGAACACTTTAATTTTAAAAAAAGGAAATACAGAGATTATCCATGACATCAAGTATCTGAAGTGTCCTATTGTGAATTTTAACATGGTCACAGTGATGTGCTTTGCTTACCGATACCTGGCATTGTTTACGTTTGCAGTGTCAGCTGCTGCTTTCCCTGGAGATACAGGTGCATTTGTCGCATTCTACACAGAATGAGAGAGAGAGAGGCCATAAGAAAACAACTCTAAATCAGCTTGCCAACTTATGCTTTCACTCTATTTCATATCCATTCACTGCTGTGTGAGAGATTCATTTTATGAAGTCAACATTGCAGGAGAATTTGACGTATTTTACAACTACTCAAAATCTTCTTAGTCCTACTGCCTGCCTCTCCTATATCCTCTCTTTCCTCTTCCTCCTCTCCCCCCTCAGAATGGAGTAGTGGGATTTACTTTTATTTACACTGTACTCTTCACACTGAAGTAAATTAGATTCAGTTACATACAGTCTAAGGTGTTTTCACACTAATAATGGCTCAAGAAGCTTCTGTACAAATCAGAATTACATATCAGATGTTAAGGCTTCTTTAACCAAACCAGACAAATCTGCTTTGTCAATGCCATTGAATAAACAAGTCACATCTTTCTGCATATAAATTTTATTTTCCAACACAAGGTTTAGGCTAACTAAGAAAAAACCCCCAGAACACAATGAATCCAGTTCTTACTTCCTGTCTCTTCTTCAAGTCCTCCTTGGCTGCTCCAACCCGCTTTGTCAATCTCGCAATCTTAGCCTAAACAGGAAGAAGATGAAAACAAACAAAACCATAAATATTCCCTCAAGAACCATCAAATAAATTTTACAAACTAAAAGATACCTAAGACATCAGGTCAAAGGCTATTTTCTTATCAGGGAAATTATTCTTCCTTGAAATATAGTACAACTATGTTATTTTCAACTATATTATAGCAGAAAGATAAACGTATGCATCACAATCAAGGTATCTTAGAGACAAGTTTACTCATTTTCCTTCCTATTCACAACTGCACAAACTGACTCCATCTTGCATGTTCACACAAAACTACATAAATGAAAGTCTTATGTGATGTTAATTAATTAGACACTTTAGTTAATGGCTAAAGATACTGGTAAACAAGTATATTGAAAGAGTCTTAAAAAGCACTTAAAAAGTCAACATAAAATGTCTGGGGCAACAAGAGGAAAGAGTTGTACAGTGGGAACTGATCTGGCAAACTCCAGATTTCTTTTCATGCAAAAAGTAAAATGGCCTTATTGTTTGAATTTGGTATGACATAAACTATTAATTGTCTTGTCAGTTCAAAATTCTTTGCATTTTGTGATGTTCCTCATGTCACCACTATGTACATACTTTGTATAAAGAATGCAGGAAAGCATACTGCATTCAACACTAGCTATTTGCTTCCTTGCTAGAACATCAACTATTTACTTTTGGGGAAACAACATGTGATGTAGAATCTTCAAAGTCCAGTGCTATTGTCCTCTCCTTTCTGCATGTTCTCATTTTTAAGCAAATTTCCAGCTTCAATAAAGACCTCAGATATTTTCATACTTAGCATTTTTTGGAAAAATGTCTAAATGGAAGAGAAGAGTGGAAAAGCAGTCTACTAACAGCTAATGAATCAGCTTGCCAGATGGAAGATCCACTTTGGGGTTTCTGTATGATTAATTGGTTGCTTCCTTCCTCCAGAGTAGGAAAACACAGTTTTACAACTCAAAAGGAACATTAGTATTTGCTGCTCCCCCCGCCACCTCTTCCCCTTGCAGAGTCAAAATGGTTTCCCTACTGGCAACTGTAGGAACCTTACTACTAAATATTGAGGAAGTTATTTTTTAATTTGATCCTAGTATGGAGCTGAACACACAAACACTCACCTGCATTTCAGTAAGCACAGTTTTATGCCTCTTGTTGCATTCTACTTTCTCCATTCGGGTTTTCAAGTCTGCCAGAGTCTTGTCAAATACCGCACACTGTAAAGCGGTAAGTTTTTCTTCTAACAGTCTCTGGATAATCTGCAAAATTGTTATATAAAAAAAAAGACAACAATGCAATCTCAAAATTTGGGGGACCATCTATACAAATACTCTCAACTTGTAACAAATATCCTGCTACAAACAGAACAATGACAACTGTTGTGCCCTGTCATTCAAATAAATCTACAGTCAGCAATAAGCATGTGGCTGCACAGCTAAGTTTTGACATCATTTTGGAAAATACAAATGGTTTGCCATTAATTCAACAAATTCATTTCCTTGCAGTATGGTAAGTGTATAAAATCTTACTATATATAAAAAGAACCTTAACAATAGAAGGTATTTTTTAAAGTGCTTTTTAAAGAAGAACAATTAATTGTTCTTCTTACTATTTTTGAGAGAGACGTTGGCATTCAAAGAACAGAAACCTAAGACAATCAACAAAAACTTTTTTTCTGAGATGTATTTTCCCCTAGCAAAAATGCAATATTGCCTTTCTTGCAGAAGCTAAAAACATAAGAAGAAAAGACTGGTGTTCACAAAGTTTACTTGATAAAAGTTATTATTTAATGTTTTTCTCCTTTCTATACCTACTGCAGTGTAAAAAGTTTTCTTAGGAAACAAAAATAAATAAGCAACAAATGTGGTTCAGTTTTTGCCATCCTAAATTAATGAAGTTACAACACATGCTAGCTAACTAACTAATGGAAGAACAGCACAATTTTCTTTTCTTCAAGACCACAGGTTCCTTATACAGCAATGATGCAACCAGGCTATTAACAGCTCTACAAAAATCTGCAAAATGCCAGGTTGATTACACTCATGTTTGGAGACAGCCTTTCTTTAAAGCTAGGCACACAATGAAGTGCATCACATATAAGCTTCATCATGCTGAAATACCTCCTTTACTAACATTTTCAGCCTAGAGTCACATGAGACTTTGAGCATTTTGTACATTTCAAATATAACTCCTGCAGCACAGTTTTCAAATGGTATTTGGTCTCTTCTTAAAAGGAGGGCTACATAGAACTTTATATGAATTAAGCACCTTTGTTATTTGAATTGCATCCAATGTTCAACCACAAAACAGAGAAAGTGTTTGGGGACACTGTGTGGGGAAGGACTGCTAATTCAAAGATGGTAACACAAGTGACAGGTGTGTGTGTGTGTGTATACATTCTTTGCTCTGCACCTCTATTCTACCTTTTGTAATTTTTGGTCAACATCCTTTCTGGCTGTAATTTTTACTTGGAGTTCTGCTTCATAATCTTCTCCCATGTACCGACGATGTTTAGAATGAACATTGTCCATATCCTCAGATTTGGAACGCTTTCTCTTTGATGCTTCACCTGGAACAATTAGATACAACTGCTCATGAGGAACTCCTGAAAAAACAGGTATCTTCAGAATGCCATGATTACTATGAAGTTGTTCTCAGTTTAAACTTTTTCAGTCTAAACCAGTAAGAATGCCTTTGGAAAAATATGCTTGATGACATCAAAGCACAAAACCAGTCCTGGTATCTGTACATTACTGCCCTATCAGTGAGTTCTGCTTTGTGATTCACACCATCGCTGCCCCAAATGCAAAACGGTTCTAGTACCACCATTCCCCTCTCCAGAACTTCCCTCCAGTTCTTCCTGCTCCTATCAGCACCATCCTATAACGAAACATGAAAATAAAACCTTCTTCTGAAAAAGGAATCCTCTTCTCAGAATTCCAGCCAAATAAAACTATACCTCATTTAACTGTGCCAGCAATTAACTGTGTTTACCTGCCATGAAGTTTTAACTTGTACCTCCAACACCTGACTGAAAAAAACATTCAAACTTTTTTTTTTTTAACTTCTTGGGTAAGAAGGAAAGTAAAAATCTAACACAAGAACAGACTCAAACCACAACTAGATTATAAAAGTCATTCTCATTACAGTGATGAAGCACAAAAAAACCAAAGAGACCTCATTCACTCCTCCAGCTCCTGGCACTGTGTCCAGAAGGTTCTTGAGGACAGGAGGGACATCTGCTTTTAAATAATCTTCAGATTATTTAACAAGGACCCAGGGAACTACAGGATTATCAGCCTTACCTCAATCCCTGGGAACATGACGAAGCAAGTAAGTCTAGATAGAAATCATCTCTAAGCCTATTAAGAAGGTGGTGATGGGGAATAGAATGGATTTATCAAGAGGAAATCATGCATCATCAGCCTGATAGCCTTCTACAGTGAGACCACTGGCTTGGTGGATGAGAGAAGAGCATCTTTAGTAACACCTCTGACATCCAAAACATCCTCAAATTCCTGATGTATGGCCTGGCTGATAATTGGACTGGCTCAACTGTTGGGCTCCAGGAGCTGTGATTATTGGCACATAGTCCAGCTGGAGCTCAGTAATGCACACTAGCAGGATGCTACTGGTACCAACACTAACATCTTCCTTCATGACATAGATAATGGGGTAAGAGGGTATCCGCAGCAACTTGCAGGTGATAAAAATCTGGAAGGAATGATTTGTACACTCCTAAGTGGTTATGCTGCCATTCGGAGTCACATTGACAAATTGGAGAAATGGGCAAACAAGAACCTCGTGAAGTTTAAGAAAAGGAGATGCCCAAGTACTACACCTGGGTAGCAATAAAATCACGTATTAGTACAGGCTGGGAACTCACTGGCTGGAAAACACCTTTTCATAAAAAGCCGTTGTGGTCCTCATGTACATGAAGTTGAACATGGGCCAGCAATGTGCCCTGCTGGCAAAGAAGGCCAACAATATTCTTGGCTGCCTGAGAATGAGTACTGAGAGCAGGCTGAGGGAGGTACTTACTCCCTTCTAACCAGGGAATGTGAGCCTGAACCTTGAGTCTTTTGTCCAGTTCTGGGTTTCTAAACACAAAAAAAACAAGTGAGCATACTGGAGAGAGTGCAGTGTAGAGTTACCAAGATGTTTTAGAGACTGGAGCATTCATCAAGAGCTGGAATTGTTCAACTGGAGAAGGCCATTAAGGGGAGATTTTATCATGTGTGTGAATTACCTGACAGGTGGAGAATGAACAAAGAGCAAAACTCTTAGTGAGTAGCAGTGACAGGACAAGAGAAATGGATGTAAATTGAAATACAGGAATTTCCACTCAAATATATAAACATTTTTTTACTGTGAGGGTGGTCAAACACTGGAATCAGAACACTGGAAATTTATGGAATCTTCATCTGTGGAAATACTCAAAACCTGTCAGGACATGGTTCTGAGCAAACTGCTCTCTAGTTGACCTGGTTTTTAACATGGGCATTGGACTAGATAATCATCAAAGGTCCCTTCCAAACCTAATGATTCTGTGCTTCTAACACATATGACCCAGTGAAATATAATAGTTTTAACATTACATACTTTTCTCTATTTGTTTCTCTTCTTCTTTGTGGGTCTCTTCTTCTTTATCTTCACAGTCCTTTTTTCTCTCCCCCTCCACCTCTTCTATAAACAAAAGAAAAAAAATCCATGTGACACTTACTCAGATCTACAGAAGTCTTGTAACAGTCCTATTTTAACTAATGGATTTAGAAAACTTATGAAAAAACATGTGAGGGAAAGCAAGAGAAATAAGTATGACAAAAAGGGAATGCAGATATGAAAAAAAATAAGGGGATACCCTCAAAACAAAAATTTGAACTATCATGCAACACATTAAGACTCACTTCTGAATTTGCTTAGCATTTAAACTAGACTTACTGAACTGTAATTATGAGGGTAACATGTTTCAGTTAACTCTGAAACAAAATGATGTATTTTTAATGTAGTTGAAGTCCTCAACAAATTATTTTAACTTACTTTTCCACTTAGGGAGGAAGTATAAAAATGTCAGTAACAAAATGCTAATATGTTTCTCTATTTACAATTGGCAAAATCAACCATAACCTTATTGGTAGGAAAAACCTAGATCTAGGTTAAAAAATATGAATTTTAATTTGAATTTTCTTGCTAATACAAAGTATCACAATTTAGGACTAGCCATTTAATATTGTACAGTTTAGAAAATGCTTAAATAGAGAAAAGTCTGAAGTCACCAGACACACAAAGATAAAAATGGTAGCCCTTCCTGAAAAATTTTATTGTATCTCCCATGAGCTTATATTATGTGTGTCATACATATGCATATGAAATGAGTTTACATCATGTTTCTGTGCTTGCTAGATACAACACATAACTATTGCTTTTAAGACTACAGTAAAATCTATCCAAAATATAACAGAGCAAGTAAGCACTGTTATGCACATCTTGATCTGTACGCTTCTTCATTTTCCTATATTAATTCTGTTATTACAGCAGAGTTTACTAGCTTTTCTAGGGAAAGTTCTGGTTGCAAAGGTATGCTTGATGCTCTCTTAACATTAAGTCTCCCTTCTATTATGAAGAACATTTAAATTATTTAAAACAAGTTACCTAATAAATCAGAAAAAGGAAGGAATCAAAAACCAATAACCTGACATTATGAGATTTTTGTTTTTCTTATTTATGTAAAAAATAATATTCATAATATAAATTCTTCAATCCAAATCTGATTTACTTTTAAGGTAATAAAATAGCATAATGCCTATGGCACCTGCTTTTTAAGACTTAGAGATAAGCTTCACATATTTAATTGTTATGAATAAAATAAGACTCATTTACCTATGAATCTAAAGGAGAATTGCTAAATTCAAGACAACTTTTCCCACAATTCAGGGATTTTAATATTCAGCTGAAAGTCACAAATATTCCATGGAAAGATACACACACCTAGAATGTCTTTAAAACATGTTTCAAGTTTCAAAGCTAAGTTTTTTCTCGGTTCTGTATAGAGGACAAGTAATTTCAGGGATGAGAAGGTCCTTTCCTTACTAACTTCTGTTACCGTGAACAAATCTAATTCATTTAACTATAAGTGGTTTAAACATGATGCCCAGCCTCTAGTTAAGGAGGAGAACATGTCACAACTGGCTATCAGCTTAGTTTTCACTGCTAAGACGTGATCTCATTATCCTGATGCCAGACAGGCAGAAGCAATGAATGCAGCCTTGTTGGCCTCCTATGAGCTTGGTGTCTCATAGTAAAGTTTTCCTCAGTTTCTTAATTTATTCCAATCATTTTTCACTTGCTTTCTTAAACTGTCCTTTTATCAATGTTTCCTCAAAAGTACCTACTATAATCCCAGACTAATTTTATTGAGTGGTGAGTCAGTTCTACCTTCTGAGCAAGTTATGAGTTGTGTACTCATGTGTACCACTTCACAGATAACCGCAATGAGTTTCACCTGTCACGTTTATTTCTCAGTCATTCAGCATTGCAAAATTCTTCTCCAGTTCTGCATATCAGCAAACTATCATCTCACTAGTTACGATTCATTTTAGGCAAATTATTAATTCTGTCACACAGCACAGTCTCCGGAACTAGTCTCTGGAACTCTGGATTTATTTTTCGTTCTTCAGCTGATTATTTCCTCCATGAGGACTTTCCATCTTTACAAAGACAGTTCCATTTCCAAAAGTTCTTGGTAAGAAATCACTTGTGTTTGGATATCCAAGAGAACTCAAATCAGGGTTTTTCCTTGTCACATGCTTGTTTGCTTACACAAAAAGCTCCAAGCTTTTCTGATGTATGATCTTTCATTACAAAAATCTGTGACAGCACAGCTATTATAGTTACTAATTCGGCTTGGGAAAGACATTCTATTAATCCGTCAATTTGAATAAAGTCTTCTATTACCATTCTTTCACTGTTGTTTAGCCATACCAGTTTTCATGTGGACTTTTTGAAATCTTACTTCTCAACTGAGCAGTTTGCATCTGTTTCTCCAGTACAGCATCTTGAAACGATCTCCATATGGTCTCGACAATTTTAATTTTCACAGGCTCTTTCCAAAAGTTACTCTTTATAAGGTAACTCTACCTGTTTTCTCATACAACTGTTTCCTGCCTATGCAACCTCTCTGCTATTATCTTTGTTGCTGGTTAAGGACATAACATCACAGTGACCAATTTTCCTTTCATGAACAGTCTCAGTTACAGCCACACAATTGTAAAAGTCACAAACTGTTATTAGCCAATAAATAAAACAACTAGTCAAAAGAATTTGTCACCAAAACTAAAAATCTCGAAAAGCACTGCTGGATAAATTAATTTTAAACTCCTGCAAACTGTAGTCCAGTATTTAATATTCGCTTCAGTCTTTTTGCTCCATAGCAAATTCCTCTGTGACCACAGTGTTTTCTCATTGGGTAAGATGAAAAAAGTAAACCTAATGGCTTTAATGAGAGAACCCTTAAACTGCAGTGAGAACAAAGACAATCAATTTATTTGTAATGTTCATTTCATAAAAGGGACTCGTAACACTACAATTTTGACACAACTACACAACTTTCTTTCCCCCTGCTTCCCCCACCTCCAATACTTTCTGGAAGACTAAGTGCACAGCAATGGTATCACATTTTCAATCTTACTGACAACAGCTAACACCTTAGTAAAATCCTTAGCAGAAGCTATAGAACGTACCTTCTCTGTTTAACTACCACAAATTTAAAGGTAAATACTAGAAAAGAAGGAGTCTAAAACAGGGCTGAAGAGACATTCTATTTCTGTTTCTTAGAGACTGAAGATTCAGAATGCCACAGTCTCATCATTAGTAAAATCAAGATTCGAGAAACTATGCTTGCTAACTTCACAGAGACTAAAACCGGAATCTTGTTTAAGCTATGAAATTTCTACCCAGTCAGCCATATTTAAACACTTGGGTTAATATGGTCATAATTTAATAAAAGCTATACAATGGGGGGACAGGGGGAGAAAAAAAAAAAAACGAAAAAAATCCCAACCCAAAGACAATTTGAAACAACATCTTTCTTAATTACAGATAAAAGAACAGTGTCAATTTATCTGTAATTTATTAATCTGTTTTATTTTCAGAAGTGCAATAGTATAACAATGACTGCCCATTGTCAAAAAGAAAAAAGCTTACAAAACTGTATAAAGCAGTACACTAGAGGACATCCATTTGGTTTAACTTAGAAAAATGTTCTGCTAACTACATGAAGAGATCCCACACTTAACATTTAAAGGATCAATCAGTTGCCATAGGCATCAAAGAAAACGTAGATAAAAACCACTAAGTTAAATGAATAAAAGCTACGTGATATGAAAACACATGAATGTGCATTTTTCATTAAACTTTTCCAGTACTGTCTTTCAGTGGGGAAAAAAAAAGTTAAAAGAGGAGTTGTGGCACACCTGGATTACATGCGTGTTTTCCCTATTTATTTGCATGTTAAAGAAAGCTGAAATCCTTTCTTCCCCTTGAAAGCAGTAAACTAATGCATTTCTCTTCCCACAAATCTTTCTGTTCCTTCTCTGACAACTACTCATCTTTCCTCTTTTTCCACCCACTACCTCACCCAAGCTGGCACCCAAATTTACAGAGTATTAAAAAAACTCAAAGCAAACCAACAAGAAAACAACAAAATAACCCTAAAACCAAAATCTAAAACAAATAAACAAAAAAATCAAAACAAGCCAAATCTCGAAGATGACCATTTTTTGGTGCTAATTTTTTTTTCCTGGGCCTCAAATACCACCCTTGAAAACTAGGACTACATAACATTACTGGTGGGTAAGACTGCCTTTTTGATTTAGAAACCTGCCACAAGTGTGTCATTCTAAGAAATGAACAAAATCCCAAACTTGAATGGAAACTAACAATTTAGAAAATTCTTACCCGGAAGACTTGACTTGTTTGGTAGTATCCCTTCAACACATTCCTCCTTCTCATCACAGGGATCTTCTTCATCAGACAGTACTAAGAAAGCCTCTTTTGGCAGACTTTCATTGCTTTCCTGCTTGGATGGTGAACCCAAACAGGTGTCTATTTTCTCTTCTAAATCTGGGACTGTGTCATCCACTGGAAGCAGAGAACTTTTAGAAAAACAGCTCAGATCATCTTCAGCAGGGGCTAGTTTTTCCAAAATTGGAATAATTTCATCTGTTTCCATACAGTCAGTATTGTCCAAGATACTTTCACTTGGCTCATCTATTGTCTTTGAAAGAGTGGTTTCTGGAAGTCCTGCACTGCCTTCTTGTTTTTCCTGGTCAGGTTCCATACTGCTAGAGATGGCTGCTTCTCCAACAACCTCTTCAACAGTTACTTCTTCAGTCCTCTTTTCCTCACCAGATGAACTGGAATTAACAGGTAAATCATTTGTTTCTCCCTTTTCTTCAGAAGGGTCACTAATATCACAGACTGATTTACTTTCCCCTTCCAATGGGATATCATTCTTTCTTTGGTCCAAATGATCTTTTCTATTATTTTCTTCATGGAAGTTATCTTTACTGCAACCAACTCCACTTTCAGCCTCACAATTTACTGCAGTGTCAGTATCCTTAGCTTGCTCGGGAGTAACACTTTCTGAAGACGGCATTAGAGGTTTGGATTCTACATCACTGACTATGTTTCCTGCCCTACTTTCAGGGCTTTTGGTCTCACTAATTTCATCACAAGCTGTTCTTCCTTCTTCAGACTTAACACACAAGTCAACCATGCCATTAATTTCTTTCTTGTCTTCCATACAGTCTGTATTGCTTAAAAGGGAATTTATATCAGAATCTCCATTCTCATGTTTTCCATTTAACAGTTTCACTTCAGTTGTCTTCAACAGCTCCTCTTTAACCTTATAGACAGCTTCAAGTTGTTGCCGATCACTTACTCTCATTGTTTTTCGTGCTTTAAAGACTTTTTTCTGAGGTTCCTCTGTGCTATCCATCTTAGCCCTTAAAAAAAATTCAGAAAGAACTGTGAAGATAAAAATTTATCATTGTCATATTACACTGCTACTAAGAAAAATTGTAACGTTTAGCATGTTTTAAAGTACACCAGTCAAAATGCTAATGACAAAAACAAACACTTGTCAACACTTAAATTTTATCTGACTTCCCAAAAAGTGAATCCAAGTTTCTCTATATGCTGCACAAAAGCATTTATGCAAAAGCCACAGAGGTCACACTATAACATCATGCAGTAATATTCTGACTACACATATTAGACCACTTGTCTCATAGTATTCTACTAAAAATAGATGATATACTAAAGTAAGAGTCAGCAGCCTCTCTTCTCATAAAAAGGTAAAAATAAATGTAAATTGATAGATCAAGAATATTTCCGTCCTTTTAAAAATATTTAATTTCGTAAGCTTCAAACAGAATTACTAATTAGGGTAAATGACAAGATTTTTATATCAAGTCACTTTTAAGAAAACTTCATTATATACAAAGAATTTCTCAATGTATCATTACGATACTTTTTTCTGCATAAATAAAATAGACTTTCATTCTCCATACCTATACAATGGTTAAATGAACTTGGAGTTTTAGACCACTTTCATTCACTTTGCAGTAACACTTTACTAAGACTACTTGTGGCCATAAAAATTACAGGTATTGCAGCACCTTGCAGAAAAACTTCTTTCAAGGAAACCTGGTCGGCTTGCCCTCAACACAGTTATATTCATTCCGTCCACTCACACAAGAATTAAGAAAAATAAAAATGTTTATTAAAAGTGTAAGAAAAATGTTACAAAATCTATTTTATCAAATCAAAACATGGAGTTAAACCCAGCATTACCTAGGAAGCTATAATGATTTTGTTGAAATACAACAAAATCTTATTTCATCTGTTTCCATTAAACAAAACAAACCCACAGGGATTTTTAAAATATATTTTTCCCTATGTGGTCTTGCTTAATGGCCTAGTTTTAAACTATTATATATGATAATGTTCAGAAGCAGAAAGCAGCTAAGGAAGTTCTTATCCTAAATGTAACTCAACAACTAAGATCTTGAATCAGCTGGTGCTAACCAGTTTAGGTCTACTGAAGCTACAAATCATCATAAGTTACTCCCATCAAGCATATAGCTTTTATTAAGTTTCCCAAAAACATGCAAAAATTATATTAACAGTAATTAAAAGAGAAAATAATCAGGCAGTTCTCTCTATATTACTTTTTTCCCCACAAGGACCAGATAAGCAAATGTTTAGAACACTGACACAGCAGATTAGACTAAAGGATGCACTTTAAATACTTAGTATGATTAATTTTGTGTCAGTCCCCAACCCATTTTAATCTACAGAGCTAAGCAATTAATTAATAAACTGCATTTTGTCTTTTCAGGTGGGATAGAAATTATTTTAATTTTTTTTGGTAAAAGAAAGCAGGACTACTGCCAACCCTAGCTCAGATCAATGACAGTTTTGTGTAACCACAAGTTCAAGAGCATTTGGACAACCCTCCCAGGCAGGTGGAATGATTCTTGGGGTTGTTCTATGCCAGGCGAGGAGCTGGACTCAATCCTTGCGGGTCCCTTACAACTCAGAATATTCAACAATTCTACAATTCTATGAACCAAACTGCAAAATTCAGAACACAGGTGCCACAGCCTCTAAATAACAATTTGACTCCACTCCATTTTGCAGCCGACCTTGTCTACAAGTTTTATTTAGGCAGTTCTAAGATTGCCCTTTAGCCTTCTTTTCAGCAGACTGAAGCTGTCAAACTCCCTCAGCATCTCATGATAGGTCATGTGCTTTAGCTCCTATCATTTTGGTCTGCTGCATCTTTCCTAATTTATTTGGAACAATTTTTTGTGAAGGAGATTATTTAACATTTATCTCTAACGACAATATTCTACATAGTAAGGTAAGAATATATATTCTAAAGCACAATATGAATTCTACTGTAAACCCCGCAATCATGACGTACTTTACATTACAATTATAAGGCTTATTTTACACTTAATTAACATGACCTGACAAAACACGGGGACAAAGCACAAAGCAATTTTTTATATTTCCTTTTAACTTAACACTGCTCTTCCCTTACACTTTTTTTCAGTTCTTTTCTGCAAAACAATCTAGAATCCTCAGATTTGAGTTACTGATAGTACTTAACAATTTGACTCACAACTCAGGTATGAATGAACAAATTTTGACAAAAAGTTGTATCAGGTCTATTTACAGACTCTCAATAATACCATTATGACAATTTTTTAGCTATTCTGAACTCGATTGTCTACTACTGCATTGCCACTAGTGGGAGCAAAATGTAACACCCACAGAAATACTGATCTGAAACACCACTTTACTTGAGCTGAAAAAAGGTTTTCATCACATAACCATTTTCAGTCAGATGAATTATGAACTCCAGGTGAGATGTTAATGCCTTTCCAGAGCTGTCTACATGCTAAATACAACTTCATCATATTCTTTCAGAAGAGAATACATTTTATACAAGAATTTTACATCTGAAGGTACAAGAAGCATGTAAAAATCTCTAGTATTTCAGAAGTGCAAGTGCAGTTTTTGGAAGCACATCCCTTCTGTCTTCCCAAGAACTTAGAACAGAAAGTACACATTTTCACATCATTATAAAAACACGTATCAGACTGTCATGTAATAGAATACCGATCATCATACTCACGTTCTATGCATATAAACCCCTATAACTAACACACAGATTTTTATCTCATAGAGTCAATTCGGAAATAAAAAATCAGGCTTGGCTAACCTTTAACAAGTCCAAGAACTCCTAACAGGTGACCCACTAGTGAGAATCCTCTGGTAGCACAGTACAAAAACAGGGCCTCTGCATCAAAATTACAATAGGAAAGTAGTTCAATCTCCCAGACTACAGTGTTTTCTTTTATAGGCATTATACAGAATTTACAAAATGTATTATAAAATTCACAATCTTACTTTTCCTATGACCAGAAAATACACTAAAAGATTAATGTAACATTTACAGATGTCTTAAAATCAAATTTGTAACTGCATCGCTTGAATAACCATATAACTTAAAATAAATTAATATTTACTGTTCTAATTTCCTTAAGTCATCTAAGCAATTTTTCATTAATATTTTTAAAATAGAGTAAATACAAAGAAAATAAAGGACACTTCTTTTTACATTTGCTAAGAACAGCAGTCTTAAAAAATTCAAACATCAGAATCCCTTTATACTGATGCATCCTTTTTTATTGACAAAAAAATAAAACAGAATGAACAAGCTTAAATTGCTAATATATTTTAAAATTATGTTTACTTATTTTCTTAGGATGTTATCCAAAATCTAGTTAAAAACAACGCACTAACACAGTTCTAGAGAGAACCTCAAGTAAATATAGGCTTCTCAAAATTCCATTGTTAAATGGTTATGGGAGTAACTCATGCATATTTTCCTACTCAATCCCACAATCTTTTGCAACCAAAGAGTATTTGATTAAAGCTACCAAAAAACACTCCATAAAAACTACTACGACAAAATTTTAAGCATAGATGAGATGAACCAGTGTTTTGGTTTCATCTTTTAACAGCGAAATATCTCATACCAGGGCAGACCAATCTTAAAGCATTTCCAGCCATACCCACAAGGGAGCACAGTGCGGCCAAAGAACAGATCTCATGTGAGAGCTGAGTGAAAGAGAAACAAACTAATTGGTAGCCAGTCCAGAAAGGCCTGGTCACACCAGGGTAAGCCCATCAGCCACCATCTGATAAATACTGCTTTCCAGTGTTTCAAAGGGGCAAGGTGCAGCCCTTCAGACAGCAACAGAGCAAATCACATGAATTCAGTGTTGCACAAATAAAACTTGCCAAGCTACTAGTATTCTAAATGAACGTATTTTAGTAGTCTCCCTTTATACGTAACAACACAAAGTTTAGCTACGTTTGTTAAACACCTCCCTTATCTGATGCTTGGGTGTTTTCGTTTTTTACTCATTGCATGACCAAGTCACAAGGAGGAAACCAATGGCCCAGGCACCAAGCCAACAAGACGAGCACCTTTTATTTCAAAGAACGGCTTTTGTATGCATCAGCACAAAATGACTCCTGCATGTACAGCTACCTGTGTAAGAGTTAAATGTGTATATAAGGATGTAGGCTTTGGGCTGCTTTTTTTTGTTTTGATTTTATTAAAGTCAACAATTTTGACAGATCAACAAACACAATGTGTTTATTTGTTTAGATACAAAAGCTCCCTTTTTCGTTTTAAGCTTTAAAGTCATACATAATCATGTGAGACATGAACACATCATTAGGCACCTCCCTCAAAAATTTAGAAATTCTTCTCATGACAAAATGAGTGCTAAATGGCATAAAATGTGCCAATGCAGCTAGGAGTATGGGAAGGTCTCTTCTCAGCCAATTAAAAAGTTTTCCCTCTACTTCCTTATTTTTTTATTATTCTTACTTTGTAAAGAGACTGCAGCTCCAAAGCAAGAAAGGACTGCATTTGCTGGTACAGATCAGCCTATGATCATGTGCTCAGGTAAGCAGCCCGTGAGCTGCTCGAAATGGTAAGCCAATCAGCAAGGAGCTGCCTGAATCCTGCCTAGTGACAGGCAGCAGACAAAGGGAAGGTCATGGGAAAATGGGGGGGGGGGGAAGGGAGAAGCTGCAATCTAAACAATAGTGCGTAATGGGGTTTGCATAACATCACAGGTCTAGAACACAACCAGCAAAGGGCTCCCAGAGGGCATGCAGCACTAGCCAAATGCGCCAACCAAGTACAAGAACTACATGGGAGAGGTAAAGTTCACTGATCACGAACATCAGTGCTCAAATGTGCAAGCCTACTTAAAACGTAGCATAGCCAAATCAAAGAAAGTGAAGCAGCAAATGGTCATGAGTACTGTGTTCTAGATGGAGAGTTCCAGAGAATGAATGTGCTGAATAAAACCTACCTTTTAAGTAGTGGTTCATAAAAAGCAGTTTTCAGTTGAAATCCTTCACAGCAATTTTGATATAAGTTGTTGGAAATTTTAAAATTATTTTCAAAAAAGAAAAAAACTGCTGTTTGTGACCTATTCTTATAAAATACATAATGAAATAATGTGCCAATAATTTGGTTTCCTACCAGTAATACAAGTCTACTTATCTGGCTGAATGGAATACACACCACCAGCCTAGTGAGCTCCACGTACAACTGTGCCTTTGTTTTTAAATGTAAGAAACAAAATAGAGGTCACATGATTATCGTATGTGCAAATAATAGCTCTTCTAGCACACCCCAGACGATTTGAGCTTTTCTCCCTTTTAGGCTAAAGTTATGTTAGTGTTAGCTGAGAACAGGAAGAAAAAAATACCATTTTTAAAGAAAAAATTACGTCACCATCCCGCCCTAGCCATTTCACCTCGTGCACACACAGCAGAATAAGGTGAACTGAAATTAAAACCCCCTTTATCTCGTACGTCCCTGCCACATCCCGAACTGCGGTTCGCGGTCCGGGGAGCCACAGGCACGTTTCCCTGCGGCAGAGCCCTGCAGTGTCGCGAGCGCTCCCCAGGGGGCGCACGCGGGACCCCGCCGACAGCAGCGCGCGCCGCGGCGGGACGGACCCGCAGGCCCGCCTCCCATTGGCTGAACGGAGCGGCCGCGCGGCAGCCAATCAGGCGGGAGTTCCTTAAATTCCACCTAGCAACAAGCCCCACGCGGCAGCGTCGGGCGCGTGCCCGAGTGCGGGGGCGCGCGTTAAACAAACGGGATTTTCCAAACGGCGCAATAGAAAGCCTTCGGCTTTCCATCCGAGACCTGGAGCTGCACAACAGCGGGGACCTGCCAGTGCGGGTGCACAGCCGCGATAAGGAACAGGCGTTTAATGCGCAGGAGCATTGCTAGGCGATCACTGAATTCCTGCGATGTTGAATGCTGAATCAGAAAAACCACCGAGATCCAACGTGGGTTCAAGTATGGCAGCTGGAAAATTTTCCTTTCTTCAGATCCTATACAGTGCCACCGCTTTTTTAGTACTCCAACAGAAAACTGGTGTTTTGTCATGACTGCAGTATGACTTCTGCCCTGAAAGCAGAGGCCAATCTCCCCTACCTTTGCAAACTGCCTTCTGAAATTCAGCAAAATATTAGGCCCACATATGTATCTAATGTATCTATGCCTAAGAAAAACATCCTCCTTCCTACACGGTTAAAGCCTTCTTAAACCAGAGCAAACTCACAGTACAGTTTCAAAGAGGTTGGTCTTGTTTACTGTATACGTGATAGCATCACGTACAAACTTGAACTATGCTCTCATCACACTGGCGTCAAAGTTAAGCAGGTGTCTTGTGTCTACCTCAAGAGGGTAACACCTTCTCTGACAACGGCTCATGAACCTGCTTCTCATACCAAATTTTTGAGGTTTTTTCCCATGAGGCTTTGATGCCTTGTGGGAAAAATGGATTCCTCATGGGACAAAAATGACTGACAGGTCTATTTACATGGCTAAGATATTTCATCTGCTGGTGGCTTTGCAGAGTTGTCCTTACATGTTCATCACTTTATTCTTAGGTAACTGCATTCTTTGGAACATGTAAGAATGGAAAACAAATGGAGAGTCTTTCCTAGACAACTTTACAAGCAACTCAAGTCCCTTAGAAACACCCACTATTTAGCACATGAAGCCTAAGCTGATTGCTGAAGAAGAGTTTAATATTTTTCTGTACACTGAGCAGCTACTTAGATTGTTAAACTAGTAAAACTGTGTGACTGGAACTCAGCCAGAGCAACAAGGCTGTGATAATGTGTTTTCTTACTTCCCACAAGTGTTAGAGATTTCAGCTTTCATCAACAACTCAAAACATCAGCTTTCAATTCAGCTGTGAGATCTCCAAACACTAAACAAGTCCTGCTGTTTTAAACAGTGGTAACAGCAAAATTCAGCTTTTTTACAGAAAGGGTTTTTTTAGTACAACCCAAAACACTAAGTATGGTTTTTTCCCATTAAAAAAAAAATGGATTTACTGAGCATTAAGTTGAATTTGCGCATTTTAAGATACATTTGATGAATATTATTATACACAGTCTCAATGTTATATTAAAGTTCCATCTCTGGCATAGGATAAACAGCTTGAATTTCCTTACCATTATCCTTGAATATGAGTAGGACCTAATAATTCCATAGATGTGGTCACTAACTGCCAAAACATATCTACAATTAACAACCTACCCAGCTTCTGATATTCCAAACCTAAAACCTGAACAACCTGAATTAATTGTTCATGCACATGCAGATCAAAAAATATGAGACACTCTGTGGAAAAAGAAGAATCTTAGATAAAAGGTAAGATGTTCTGATCATGCTTAGGCTTTTCTAGGCATTATAAAATATAGTTCCTTTAATAAGGAAATCTATTTATAAATTATAGATGTATAATTTTAAGTAATTCAACAGGCTGCAATTTTGGCAAGGTATCAGTAATGTATGAACATTTGCATCCTTTGTGTTCTCTTAGATAAAATGCAGAGTAACACTACTGTAATGAAAAAATGAACATATTTACCCTGAGCACTATTGTCTAGACTAGTTCCCGTATCACATATACAACTAGCTGTAGCAATGTAACTTCAGCTTTCCATCTGGCAGCTCAGTGACATCAGAATTCAGAGGTGAGCTACCTGATGCTGACAGTGGTCCCAAAGTCGCTTCTCAAACGCCAAAGAAGCAGAAGCAAAGAGAAAACTTGCAACAAAACAAGTGATGCTGCATTGAAACGTTACTAAGTGTTACATATAAGTGACTTTTATGAGGGGGTTTTTTTGGCTAAGACTGTGTTTGCATAGTAACAAAAAAGCCAGATTAAGATGGAACTAAACCAGCAGTTGGTAAGTTGGCTGTTGGAAGGGTTATCAGTGTTTCCCCCAGGGAAGACACCGTTTCTCGGCGAGGGCAGCACACCTGCTGCCTCGCCTGCACCAGACCTGCCCCGCACAGGCGCAGCACACGGGATGGAAGGGGCACGTCGCCAGGGCGCGAGGAAACCGCTCTTTCATAAACTCATCCAGCTGAAGCGTGGTGGGGACTCTGAGATGCTCGGGGCAGGGAGGCTGTTTCCCGCTTCCCCCATGAAAGGATGAGTTTTCTTTCAGCGAGTGTCTGAGGCAGGCCAAGGCAGCATCTCGGCGGCCATCTTGTCCTCTCACCGGCTCCCTACCCGACGGCGGGGACTGGCAGCGATTTGCATACCCGCTCGGGATTGGCTGCCGCAGAGCTGCTTTGCATAAAGCAAATCTGCCCGGCAACAGGCTAAAAATAGCCGGCGCCGCTGCTGGGAGCGGCACTGCGGCGGGGCGGGAGCGCGGCTCGGCCCACGCCAGGGGCCAGGGCACGCGCAGCCGCGCCAATGCGGCGCTACGTGCGGGCACGGCGCGCTGAGCTCCCGCAGGCTTTCGGTGGGGCTGTTAAACGACAAAAATACACTCTGACGTAATTCTCTTTTCAAATCAAAACATAAACCATTATAATCTGCACACCATCTTCTTTCTCACTTTCGTTTCGAAGCAAGATGGAACAGAAACCATCTTTCTTACTGCAATACCCCATATGTCGGTTTGGTGAGATGGCAATGGAGTAATCCACAACACCCGCAACAAATGTCACCGAATCCTTACTAGATATGGACTCTTACACAAAGTTCTTGGCTCCTGAGTTATCCCTCACTAGAAACACACCTGCATAATTCCTCCACTCGAAACTAAAGAGAGTGTAGGATTTGGAAGGGCAAGCAGGATGAACTAAGAAAAGAAACTCTCTAAGTAGAGAAGGCATCTTGAGAATAAAATTTAGCTACAAAATGAGGTCAGTAAAGCGCAAAATCTTAAAGATACTATGTACATACGTGTTCTGTGATAGTAACTCCAGCAATAATCTACACGTCCATTTTACAACTTCAACCTACGAGCCAGGAATCATCTACGTAAGTTTCATTTGCAGCAATACTTAAGTGACAGGACAAACTCTTCTGACTGCAGCAGAAACAAGTAAAGAGGTTTCCACACCTTTTTATTCAATACATCCATCCCCAGGTTTCTGTTTCATGGAACTGGTTAAAGGCAGGTGAAAGCCAATATCATAAAGATGAATGAAGCACCCAGTGCACGCAGGACAGGTACAGCTGGTCTAACCCACCTCTTTGGCAGCCTGACACGTGCCATCTGATACATAAGGCAAGCATAAGCACTGCTGGAATGAAAAAAGGGCATTTTCTGTAAGACTGTCACAATTAAATAAGGAGAGAAGGAAAAAAAGTGGCCAAAACCAGGTGGCTGGTCACAGTGATCACTGAAGACAGTTGATATCTTCTGAATGACTCAACAAAACAGAATCATAAAAATTAACCAGAAATCCCAACAGGAAGTAAGTTAAGTAAAACAAAAATTTGCATATAAAAAAGCTTCAAAAACATTAGGGGAAACCCCTACCATCACCACCACAAAACAAACCAAAACACACACATTTTCTTGTGAAAACTACAGTTTACCCAAACTTTATTACGTGTACCTGGTGTTACGACTATTTGTCGCAAGCATTTTTTAAGGAAAGGTAGCTTACTGCATAGATGTTAATTAGCTACTCCTAATGCATCTTACCAGAAACTGTGTCTCCTACCACAAGACATTTTTTCATTTATCAAAGGCTGAGTGTTTTCCAAAGGAAAACGAATGTTGTGAAATTATGGGAACTATTAGGTTAGCATTTTCTTTTCTATTCATTACTAGAAACAGAACAAAAAAAAAAAGCAAGCACATTTTTAGTACTGGTAACACACTGTATTAATATGCTAAGGACCCTAGATAATGAAGGTAATTAGTTTGTACAATGATAAACAGTCACTTTCTAATAAAGTTCTATGACAGTCAATTTCTTAGAGTACAAAGCATGCAACCAGAGTAAGAATTATTTACTCTAGTTAAAGTCTATAATGACAGATTAAATTCTCCTGGGTCGGTGGGTGGACAATTATTTTTCTGTATTTGCTCTTAGGCAAAGATTTGACACATCTCACACTTCTAAAGACTTGTAACAGCAATTACCCAAAGTGTCACCCAAATTGTCCTTTAAACATTTCATAATCAAATACATAAGCAATCACTGCATGGATGATTCTCCATCTTCAGCATGCCTAGAACAAGCTCTGCAGACAGAGATTGCCAGATTTAATTCTTTGCTAAGCTGCCCAAGGAACAGGAAGCAGAAAGTAAACAAACCCACGATTTCTTTATATAGTTCCAATCATAGAAATAAATGATAAGAAAATAGAACTAGCTTTGAAAGGGGCTTTGATGATAAAAAGCAGCCTGAAAGGGTACCAATTCTTACTGTATTCTTCCTTTCTAGAGCCTTTGATACACCTGCCTACTCACCATACTTGCTGCACAGACAGCATACTAATGATCTCGCTGTATGGTATTTACCTGACTTTTTAGGAGACCAAATGCAATATCCTAGATTCAACTGTTACCATGTAAGAGACACTCTCTTCTCATTACTATCTTGTTGCCACACTTCTAAATTCAATACCAGTAGGAATAAATTTTGAAATGATGGCACGCTAATTTTAAGTGGCACAGTTGTATTGATCTGTATCAGCAGCACCTTAAGCAACGAAGCACAGTATGTTCATTTCTGAGGTGCTGACTTACACCTAATGATAATTCTTGTCAACTCACATACACTGAAAAACAAAGATATTTAAACAAAAACAACGGAGGATGAGAGTAATGTCCTGAAAGTAATTACTCAGTTAATTGGCAAATCCTTTTTTCACCAGGGTAGGGCTTAAGTTTGGCTGAAATCAGTTGGTAGGTAACTAATCAGGAAAATACAGGACTTGTGTGTCAATGTAAGTCAGACGATTTTTTTTTTTTTAACAGTGAGACAATGATTCACTGGAACAACCTCCCCACGGATGTGGCAAAATCCTCATCACTAGAGGTTTTCAAGATGCAATTGGACAGGATGCCAGATGATCTCATCTAGGCTCTCTTTCCCAAGAAAGGCTAGACCACATGATCTTTCAAGGTCGTTTCCAATCTAAGATATTCTATGAACTTGGCTGTATAACTGGTTTAATTACCAAAAGATCAGTATTAGCTGTCAGATATTAAAATCCCTCTAAAATGGGACTTTTAAAAGTGGTCAGATGACTACTCCACCAGTCTTCTGAAGGACTGTTATATCTTCAGCAAGAGAGCAGTAACTGCAGTTAAGAAGGCACCCTTCAAGATAAGCAAAGTCATTAAAAAAACAACAAAAAACCCCTCCTCTTTGAACATATTATATAGATACATTTTATATGCTTCATGTATTTTGTATTTATATAGATACATATGGCTAAGGAAAAAATGATCAGATGGCTTACAATAAGAGAAGTCTAAAATGGTAATTAGGTTGTGAACTTGAGGATCTAGTTTTATTTGCATAGGGTTTTAAACGTAGTTCTTGTATATGGAAGCTACAAAATAGATGGAAACAGTAGATCATCAGGCTGAAATAAGCATAAGTTAATTTATCCTTAAGGCAATTTTCTCCCAGAAAAACAAATTAATCTTGTTTGCCGGCTCTGGTCAGATATGCAAAAAAATTCATACACAGAAAGTAAGACTGTTTCTGAAACTTAATTTCTAATTCATATAAGACATAGACTTCTATCACACCTGAGATACGAATTCCAAACACTTCTCTTCCCCTTCTTTGGTCAACCAATTGAATTAGTGCTTCATTTTGCATCTTTTTCTCTAATTCTTTTTTTTGACTGTTTACTCTTCTGACTTGGCGATATAAACTATTCATTGAGTAAATACTGCTGCTAAAAATATAGAGAAATATATTTAAAGGCACTGCAAAGAGTATCAAGTTTGATAGGCTCGTACAAAGTTATCTTCAATTTTTATTTATGAATATCCATAATAACAACGTAGACAAACAGGATGTCAAAAACTGCTATGAATGTCTTTGTTTTAAGGGCAAGGTACACTGCAAGGCCCAAGAATCCCATTCTAGGAGGGAAGGTTATTTTCAGAAGTCCAGACTAGGGGACACCAAGCAATGGACAAAGTCTTTTAAGTGCCTATCAAAAACATAACACTTTTTTGGGTGGGTTTTTTAATTCTAAGAACTCATGTGAATCAGGATAAACTTGAAGTGCAGTGCAATACAACACATTTTTTGTATACGCTCCTCATACCTACAAAACTTGATTAAAATGAGCACTCTTAAAATTCCCACACATTGAAACTGTGTTTTCACACATAGTTTCAACCGTCACAACCCATCTTGCACCTGCAAAATTTAATTTCAGAAGAATGTTCGAAACAGTTCACAGCAACTAAGAAATTAGATTTCAAAATACGGTGCAATGAGGAAAAACACTGAAAGCAATTTATATTATTCAGATATAATGAAATACTTTTTTCTCTCTGTTCTGCAACTGCAGCCCATGCACAACTAATCCAGTATAATCCTGCATCAAACTGTGAAGATGAGTCAAGGAACAGGAAAAGTGGAGTTTATTGCTACTATAATATAAAATATAAGACCAAAATATTTGGTAGAAAGTCTTGTTTATCATAGGAAAAACATCAATTCCCAAAGTAAGTTTTATTGCCAGGTTTCTGTTTCCCATCCCTGACAAAGGTCGTTTAAAGGTTCACCAAAATGAGGAATAAATTGGTATAAAATTTTATGAAGAAAAGTAATTCCTTTAGAAATTCTGCTTCAGACAGACTCACTTTACAGCAGCAGTGCTGCTGTAAACATTGACTGTATTCATCTGTGGCCACCAGAGACTACCACAGTTGCTAAGCAACATCTTAGTTTCATCTCAGTTTTGATATCTGCCATTTTGGCATATTCATTGGAATCTTACTTATTCTTTAAATAACCTCATCTAATTCTACTCCTTTCACAACTGTTTTATGACATGCAAACAAATAGATTTTTTTAGGAAAAAAAAAGGAGGGGGAAAGCTTCCTTTTCCCTATGCTTTTCTAAGTATCTGTGTGTAGATAAAATATCTTAGAATATTTGCATGTGACAAGAAACAGTCACCATAGCGCTACAGAAACCCCACTGACATTCAGCAATTGTCTTGCTTTTTCTGATTTCTGGTTTCTCCAGGTAAGTTAAGCAAGGACAGGAAGCAAAGAATTTCATACTAACAACAGTATCAAAAAATCCACACCACAGAGCAATTAGCATATTATCTAGATTTGTTCTACAATGGAGTAAAATACTACTCTGATACATGAGATTTAACCCGCTCAAAGAATGTGACACATGAGCCCATGCATGTTCTCCTTCTATCTTAAAAACAAAAGACCAGTATAAATGACCTTCAGTGACTCTACCAATACACAGACATCAAGCAGATTTCACAGTGGCAGGAAAATAATAAAGATTGCAAAAATCCATGCAGTCAAGGTATTTCTGTAGATAATATTGCTATGAGGTTACTGCTCCTCGAGAGACTGCTCACACTGTCATCTAATCCAGTGGGATTTCCTATGTAACGAGACAGCATCCTATGCCCTGGACAGCTGCTCTGCACACTTTGCATACAGTAATAATATTAGAAGAGGGAACAAGCTTTTCAGAACTCTAGCAGAATAAGCACCACCACTGCTATGCAGTACCATCTTAAATAGTTTAGTCAATACCCACACACAGAGTCCCATTCTCATAAACTCTCTCCTGTCCTTATTAAGTAGCACTTAAGCATTAAGAAGTACTCCTCAATGTCTTCTTAAAAAGACTCTGTTACATTAGCTATATACTGTGACATGTCCCTTTGGATTAAGTAAGGTTTGAGGAAGGAAGAGGAGAGGATGAAATGCTAATAATTAGGTTTAGGCTCTTGTAATGAGAACCGTAAATAGCTATGTTTTTATGAAATACTAAGTAAGTGGAATCATGCATGCACTTCAGGCAACAGCTCTTCAAATCATTACCTTAAAATGACCAGGGGAAAAAAGCAAGTGCTTAATTACCCATTTGAAATAGGAGATGACAAACCTAATGTTACACAGACGTCTCAAAGATGTAGAGTAAAAAACCAATTATCTAAAAGCAACCCAGCTACTGGACTTTCTCATCTTGCAATATGAATCTTAATAAAAGAGAGTCAATTAGCAAGTGCTGTATCACTTTAGCTGCTAAGTACTTTCATTTCTCTTTTGTGTTGTGGGATGACCAAATGTCGACAGCCGTATCTATAGCAAAACCCTAGTACTAGGAATGTCAAGTATTTTCTGATAATTACAGCTTGTTGTTAATATTACAAAGGAATATGGACTTCTAAACATAAGAAACTGAAATTAAAATCTGTAGTCTGAAGGCATTTCTTTTTTCCACAACCATGGAAGAATCCATCTTGGTGTTTCCTCAGTTTCTTAGTGTAAGATCCTTGAAGAAGAAAGCAGGAAAAAGTTATATGCAAAGTGTCCTCTTGGCCACAGCAGTCAGCAAGTTATCATGCTAGGTTTCTTAGAGGATACAAAAGCAAAATAAAAAGGAAGATTGAAGAGATGTTCCATCTAGTCAATAGAGACCTTTTAGATTAAGAAGCTACAGGCCTCAAGTGAGATCAACTTACACTTCCCAAAGTATTTCTTATGTCTGTTTACTAATAACGCCAATGAGGCTTGCCATTAGGCAGGATGTACAAGTAATTCTGGAAGGCTTTCCTGGCTTTAAACTTCACATCTAGGATGACAAGTTTTAATTTTTTTTCCTGATGAATTCTTTTCAAAGCCGCCATAAGCCCCAGTTTGCAGCTACTCAACACCATCACCTCTGCATGGTTGCTGGCAGCAAATATGTGGACAGAAGTCAGCCAGCAACGTTTTCTTTATGCTGACTAGTGACCTCATGCACACTAGCCTAGTGAACTAATGAAATACACCTAGATATATGATCTATTTAGGACACCAGAAAAAACAGGTCTAGAGCCACCTCCAACACCAGTGTTGCATTCCTAAGTGGAAAGGATGTAAGTGAACAAAAGCAGAACACATTTCTTCCAGTAATGAGGTCATTTTTTTGCTTGCTAATGCAAATTCTCAAAAATAAAGAAAACAGCATTACAAATTCATGAAGCATTGATAGTCTGCACAGAACATCAAACTAGCATTCACAGTATTATACAATATCAAAAAAAGGAGCTGCAAGTTTACTTCTACCGATAAATTATTTGGCAATGATTTTGCCAGAATAGTGCCTAAAAAGTTTTTGAGCCTGCTCCTAAAAAACAGTGGCCAGGCTGTAGTGATACTGCCAGTGCATTCATGAGTTGGTAGTACGAGGTCTGTAAAAGACTTCTTCTTCTGTGAAGAGCTCAGAGCAGTTCTACAAAAAACATCCTTAATTTTACTGTTTTGTGAGGGGAAAAAGCAGCTGATGAAGTAACAACCCAGTAACACCATATCACAAACACAGAAGTACATGAAGAATTTATACAGCTATTTTAGACTGCTTGCATTCCCAAATTCCATTAAAAAATCATATGGAGAAAAATGCATCTGCACAGTCACTCAGGGTGACCATTTATAAGAAATTTCATTTTTCTTGCCTGTAAGTTTCCCAAACGTGACCCAGAGTTAAATGCCAGAAGCAGACAGTAAGAATTACACTGAAAAATGCCTCCATTGATAAAACACATAAAACCTTCAAAGGAAAGCATCTTTAATTTTGACCATTTAAGGTTTGCTGCAAGTCAGCTTCCAGAAAGGTTCTACCCAGAAACCTTTGACATCTGAAGGAACACTCTTCCACAGTCTGTCTTTTGCCTGGTGAGCCAGCAAGCCACAGTGCTTGCTTGCTTCCTGGAAAGGAAAGGCTGCAGTTTCACCGCATCCACGAAATCAAAGGCTAGATTTCTCTTTGAGTGAGTGAAGACATCATTATACATCCTTTCTTCATGTGCTGGCACATAACACAGTTAAACTGTTTCCTGATAAGTTTTCAGACTAACTACAGACTCTCCTGATGAATTCATACGCACGACCACCTCTCCCAGGTTCGCATTTGTAACCATAAAACTATTTTATTTACATACCCCCAAGGTGAATATGACCGGGTCATAATCACTTGTCACCATGGTGCCTTCCTGGGGAAGAATTTTTCTACATAATAGAACACTGAGGAAAGAACAACAGAAGCTACAGAACAGGATAACTTGCTGAGAATCCTTCTAATCCATTTTCTCTGGAAGCTGGTACTAACTTCTTTAAAATCATGTACAGTTCCAGTGAAAACTCTCTGTGCAAGAACCTATTGATCCTTGAAAGGACATTAAAAAGAACTATTTTTTTCCTAAGGACACTTTTTTTTTTAACAATCAGCAAGTCCTGAGAAATTCTGTTCTGTATTCAAAGGGCACGATTGTCAGAGAAGGCTGCTGCTCAGTGTGATGGCTTTTCCAAAAGATGCACAAACTCCAACAGTATCACAGCAATTCTTCAATGAGTGGGAAAAAATATCTTATCAACAGTTTTGAGACTACTACATATGCTGCATCTGAACTGAACAGTTAATTACTACAGCTCCTTGCGAAGAAAAGTTTCTTCTTTATTTTATTATAACTAGTGTACTGATCACCAAAGTGCTTTCAACTTCCTCTATGGAAACTCAGCAGCAAACAGGTACTAATAAGTCAGGGATATGTACTTCTTTCATTAACAGACCTGGTATTTTAAAAAATAAAATAACAGCAACAACTGTGCTTTGACATTAAAAACTGGTCAGATTTTGAATATACTCAAGAAGCACTGTAACTATTAAGAGATATATAGTATTAGCTTTTCCCCGACAAGGGATCAGCCAGTCATTTGCATTCATTAAAGCACTTTCATTATTCTATACGCTGCTGTTCTGATATCTTTGTTAATGAATATTAATTCTTTGCTAGAAGTAGCAACTTCTTTCTAAAAGACGGAAGCAAGGCCTTCCCCCCAGAGATAGCTCCCCTCATCTCCTATACCAAGTTAGGAAGAATCACAGCATGTCCAAGCCAGCTTGGAATGTCTACTTCAAATGGCACTGAAGTTAAACTTTAAAACATTTTTATTTTGATAATTCCTATGATAGCTGGCTTTTCTGTGCCTAACGAACAGTCTTGAATTCGGTTTTGCAATGCCTCTCCTCCATTATTGAGTTGAACAATAATTTCTTAGCCTGGAAAATGCAAATTATTTACAAAATGGGTCTTGTACTGTCAGCAGCACTTCCTGGAACACACATGCAGCTCTTATGCTGGCATGCATAATACTCAGTTTATTCTCCCCAATAAAAGCAAGCAGATGCAATTCTACACCTTTCTCATGTTGCAGATGAGCTCACGATACATTAGTTTCATCCTCCCCACTGCTGTCAAACCGGTAATGGCTACATTAGGACAGTCAGAGCAAAATCCTGCATCACAGATCAGCTGATCTTTCCTAAGAAAAACTCTTGTTCAGATCTTCTCAGAATACCGAAAGTAGGCTTCACCCTTCTCTCTGTGGGGTTGCTGACAGGAGAACACAAGGGACCTCTTCCCCTCCAATCCCAGAACTTAAGAGTGGAGGCCTATACTGTAGCTGACAGCTATGTTTGTGAATGATCTAAATGTCGCTGAAGTTCTAAAACAATGCAGCATAAAAGATGTACTTCTCAGTTTTAAATGTTGCTCTCTTTGATTATAACCCCTGCCCCCAAATCCCCCTCCTCTCCAAAAAAACACCCAGGCAAGAAACAACACCAGAGCAAACCAACAAAGCAGATTTAAGTACAAAAGGAACACATAAGGTGCAATTTCTAGGCCAGGTCTGAGAACTGTTAAGAAAAAAAAACCCACAACAAAAGAGATACAACTGTAAATAAGAACAAAATATGGTCAATGACTGCACACCATTAGGATGATTGAAGATTACCATGTATTTTACTCTCCTCAACCATAAAGGTTTTCGTTCAACAGTTACAAGTTTTGCTGCACAGAGATTAAGCCTTGCCCATTGTCCTTTCAGAAGGGAAATGGAGGGAAACAAGTATCCAAAATCATTGCATCATGTCTGGTGAAAAATAACAAACTGCTAGAATTAAGGAAGACACTGTAAAACATGAGAATAAAAAGAATAATTTCTAGGCTCATCAGACCACTAAATGTCCTTAGCCATCCATCTGCTGAAACCAAAAAGACACTTAGCTTGTTGGCTAACTTAGAGTCATCTGGCTACAAGCCACAAGATGAGACAGTCCAGAAATTATTCTTGGGGAGAATGCAATATCAGAAATTCAAATTACATGGAAGATTTCATGAGAGCATTATCCCATTATCCCATGTAACCCAGCTGCAGAGTTGCCATAGTGGGCAAACCATACATCAGTTATTCCAAATCCATGTGTCATCTAAATTTCATACATTGGCCATTCTTTTAAGCCTGTCTTCAAATCAAAGTGAGATGTCTTTCTGGAAAGAGACAAAAAAATTTCTCCTCTTCCTTTACTCACTCACAGCAAAATTATTATTAAAAAACCCAAAACCTCAATAACCTAACTGGCATTCACAGAGAAGAAAAAGACAGTTTTCAGAGGTGCAAAGCACACTGACAAGAGGAAACAGGTACAGCTTGCAGCAAGAGAAATTCCACACAGATACAGAGAACAGTTCTTCACTACAAGGGTGGGCAAACACTGAAACAGCCTGTCCACAGTGGTTGTGGAAGGCTCCTCTTGGCACCAAGAGTTCCAAATGTGTTTGGATAACTCAGGCATGTGGTGTGATTCTTAGGGTTGTTCTGTCTAGGGTGATAAGTTCAGACTTGATGATCTTTGTGGGTCCCTACAACTCAAAAAATTCAATGATTCACCCTTGACATACCCTGGAGCAACCTGGTCTAATTTTGAAGTTAACCTCCTTTGAAGAAGGTGTCAGACCAGAACACCTGCAGAGGTCCCTTCCAACCTAAATTATCAACTTTACTTTTAAATTACTTTACAGTTTTACTGTTGAGGCAGAGTGATTCTTGCGCTTTTTGCCAGGACCCCTCCTAATTTTTCAACATTGTAAAAAACCAATACAGACAACAGGACTGCAGCCTGTATATTGACGTGTCATTCACATCATCAGCATTTAGTATCATCCACAAACAAGTTTTTTACAGAGTATGACTTCCTTACTCTTTCTCTGTATGCTACAGAATTTCAGTCCCTCCGCATTACCTGTCTATTTTGGGCTTTAGCTAACTATTTTCTCTGTGTGATCCCCACTTACTTCCAAGACAAGGTGTCCTGTCAAGCAAATATGTTTTATGCTGGATGGTCTATAGATGTACAAATCTGATTTTGGTGTGCAAAGGTAACACATCTATTTTAATAAATCTAATAAATAGTATTTGGGTCTCACTAAGCAAATGATCCTGATGACCCTGTAAAGAGTCAATCTTTCCCTCCTCTGTAAGTTAACAAAAAGTAACTATTTTACAATACCAATCATAAACTTTACTTGGAGCATGATTGCTACCGTCTGCCCTTCGAAAGCTTTAAAAATCAATTTAATGTTTTATTGATACAGGCTTTGGGAAGGCAAAGTTGTTATTTAAGAAAAAAACTGTATCAAGGACTAACTGCATTACAGATACTGGGTACTTACACCAAGGAACTTTGTTCTAAAACAAATTATGTTAGGATATTCTTTCTATAATAGTGTTTCAGCAATTAAATCATCTCCATATTAATTGAAATAATATTCTTTCACATTTACTGACACACTGTTATCTCCCCATTATTTTTCTCCAGACCTTTTTAAAAAGTCTTCAGGGTCTTCCACAATTCCTATTTTATATTAAGTTACTGGGAGGGACATCTCAGAAAAGTATTCTCAGCCAATTCTTTTAAAACTCCTGGATGCAGATTACAAAGATCTCCTTATAGCCTTTGCTAAGAAATATCTACCATGCAATCTTTAGTATCTTCCTTGTAACTTCAAGGTTTCAAAAACATGAGTTACCTACATGACCTTATAATATAAACTCACTTTTACCTAAAATAACCCCAACATATTTACTGTAATCTGCCTTTTTTTCTTTCAGTATGATTCTGTTAGCATTATCACCTACATTACTGTTAGAATTCTCAGTTCTTAACAAATCTCACATTTGTTATCTTTCGCTTTACCAGTCAAGGTTTTCCTCTCAGGAACATCTTATTTTAATCAGTTTTCTACATTTTTCATGTCTCACTCAATGCCATTTCTCCTCTACCATCCTCACACTTGCACTTCACAGAAAGGAGGGAGGGGCCTTAAACTGCTTCCTTCACCTAGCAATGAAACAAGACTGGTTCTAATGGAATTTGACATTTACGGAAAACTTTATAGTTGTTAACGGTGATTTCTAATGTAATTTATTTGCGGAAATCTACCATAGATCTGTATTTGTACTCCCTCACACACACCCTCATTTTTGTACTTTTTTGTAGTCTGGACATGCATATAACCAGACTGCTAAATGACAAGCAAAATTCTGTCCATATCAAATCTTAAGTTAGCACTAAAAAGTTATCAAAGGTTTCAAAGTATATGAGCTAACTACAAACTGCAACTCATTTGGCCCACGTTGTAGGCATGCCCCATTTTTCTCTGGCATATGAATGCAGAAGTTTACCTTTCTCTGTTGCTGTTAAATTCCCTCCTCTGCAATATCAACCAGTTACGGTTCTCTTTCCTAGCATATTTACTCTATAGGCCTTAATTCCTAGGCCATTTCAGAATGCCTCCAATTCTTTCAGCATCTATCACTGCCATTTTAAGCTCTAATAATATATCTGCCTACTTTGTCCTTCTACCTCTTTAGTTTCATTCTCTTCAATTAATCTTATTTTTCCTTCAACCAGAACAGGCCTGTCTACTTCCAGTTCCACATCCCTATCTTGAGCTGATGTCTGCCTTTAAGTGGCCATGTTTTGTTGGCTTGTTCATGCATCTCCAATCATCTATTTTCTCCAAGTCAGTGACCTTCCTTTCAAACAATTTTCTTCTACCATCTCCTTTCCAGTCTTTCACCCTGTCACTACTTTGACTTGTAAAATAGAAACAACCCAAATATATTTGTGCAGAACTAGCACATCTGCCCCACGCAGCCATTTCACGCACTACATGCATAACCACAATAGAACATATTATGTAATTAGCAATACTTAAATTCTGTTAAAATTTGCTGCTCGAAGGCAAGGTTATTGTCTTCTCAGGGGAGGAGATCATAAAAATATCATATTTTGATATATTTCTCTTCTTACAAAAACAGCTTTTAAAAATGTACATATAGGCATTTAAGAGAGTATTTATACTAAAAGATACATGGACAACACTTCGGTATCCAATTGCTTTAACAGCTTTGTAATCTCAACAAGAAGAGAATTCAAACTACAACTAGGATAACGAAAATCCTTCATAACACCATGAAGCCAAAACACAATTGGTGGATTCAACTTTGTCAACTCTGCACCCTTTCCAGTGTAAGCTCTCACTATTGCTAAGCCTCCATGTGCATCAACTGGTGTCACTATAAAGACAAAAATAACACAGCAGCAAAACAGTAGAGGTTTGAATTAAACAAAAGCAGTAACACTACCAATAAAGACTACATACTCAAATTTCTAATATTTTTTAACTAGTTAGTTTTACTAAGGTATATATTCTACAGTAATTTTCAGGTAACATTCCCCCTAAAAACAGCAGCCCAGAAAGAATTACAGCCAGAACAAATGACTTCTGGGTTTCCCAGAAAAGGCCACTTACATTCAGATTTAATTCCTGGCATTGTGCCAAAGTGGGGGGGTGGGTACCTACATGGAAAAATTAACTTCAAAGTCCTCCAAAACATGAATGCAGAAAATAAGTTGATTCTCTTACCTGGCAAGAAGATGGCACGTGCAAAATGAGCTTCCTCCTCTGAGTAAGCCACTGACATGCAGCTCATTTGCATAAGTATTATGAGCTACAAGTAGACTTCCAGGTCGGCCATCTTGATACTAAGATCTTGTTTTGTTTACACAGCAGCATGAGTACTGGTTTTTAGCCAGCCTGAGCTATGCTGTTATACCTCTCAGCTAGTAGCCTACATCTGTTCGTTAAAGCCTGCTAGAATTCCTACCTCTCCACGTAGCAGCTGAACGTGTCAGAGTGCCCCTGCAGCTCACTGAGCATGCCACAGCCTCTAAGGAAACTGTTGCAACTGCAAGTGCCTCCAGTTGTACTCTTTGTACTGCCTTCTGTGCTGCCAAGTATTAGTGCTGCAGCAACTATGTGCAGTGAAGTACCTCCCACATACCACACAGTAGTACCAACAAGCATAGATTTATTACAGTACAGCACAAGACAACACACTGAAAAAAATCAAGAAGGCCGAAATTTCCTCAGTATTGTCACTTACTAGCAATCTAATTACACCTAGATTCCTTTGTAGATCTTTTCATATTCATCAGTGCTGCTTTTTCTGTGCAGAAACCAAAGTGCTCCTGCAGCCCGTGTGAAGGAGAAGTCCATGACACATGTTAGCTGCTGCCGACAAGGAGCCAGACTGCAGTTACAGCTAGCCGGCGCCAGTAAAAATTTACATAAAGGGGCCTGATTTCAAGACTAAATTGCAGCAGGATATTGCTGAGCAAAGCCTTGCCCCTCCCCACGGGTTCTAGAATATACTTTTCTAGATATTTGCTTACTAATAATCCAGATCCGTTGTCAAAAGTCAAGTGCTGCTCTCCTTGTTCATATAAATGAAAATTGACAAGAGTGTCTGCAAAATAAATGTCACCCCGCAGCCTGTTTCAAGTAGGATGCTACACACACTGTTCACAGTCATTGTCTAGTAATAAAAGTAACACCAGAAAAATTGCACAATGCTTGGCAACCAGGTATTCTTAAACTAGTATTTCCAGTATTTTGCAGACTTCCAGCAACAAATAAATATTAGTTCCAAGTAAGACAAATTTATTTTTAACCTAATACTGACAAGTAACATGTCTGGCCACTTAATTTGTTGTCTTTATTTCACATTTAACTTTTCTTAATTAGGTGTAGGAGGAAAAAATAAAAATCTCAACCAGAATTATCTTTTCAAGTATCTCTAAGGTACAGTGACAGGCAGCGCCAGAAGCTTGGATTTCAGCCTCACTTTGACTTCTAATACCTAATTTTAAAATTCTTACCTTTTTCCTTTCAGTCAAAGTCCAGTTCAATAAATGAGTAAGTTAAATTTGACAAATGTTTATTCTAAAAGTCACTGTACTTTTTTGGGGGGAAAGAAAAGAATCCAGGCTTTGAGAGAGAGAGTGTGTGTGTGTTTGTGTGTAAAGGATGAATCCTTTGCCAATACCTTTTCCCCCCCTCATGTGCTGTCTTGCAAGAAATCTTAGAGCATGAAAGAATGAATACAAATAGATACACCGTTTATTATACTAGCTATAAACATAAATTCATGAAACCTTAAGTAAAATCAAGTTTGGTTAGCTACACATCTAGCAATAGGCAGCTGTAGTTGCAGCCTGGCATCATTAAGTAAAAAAGCAAAGTAATGCAGACAGGGATTGTTGATTTGAACACGGCAAAGGCAGAGCATCTCAGGACCAGAAGAGCTTGCTTCACACCGCTGGCCTCTTCTAGTTCCCTGCATTGTTCCTCTTTAGAATGCCAACAGTGTCAAGGCTATATATAGCCGAATTATATGTCCCATTTTCTGCTGCAAGCATAATTTGCTCATGTATGGCTGGTTCTAGGTTATTTGAGCATAACACAATATGCTCATCCGTAATGTCAAAAAGATACTATTTTTGTATCTGAAAATATTTAGCAATACAAATTACTTCACATTTGTTGTTGTAATTTATCCTCACCTTTTGCATCCCAAACCCTAGACTAATTTGTAAGAGAAAGCTGATTATTTTCCCAGAATGACTGTAACATTAAAATGACAATCATTAACATACATTTTATGTTACCTGTATCTTTTGATATGCCTTACTTTCAGACTCATTTATTTATGCTAGCGCATCTAAGTGCATGCAGAATACATATTTCAGTGATTCTGTTGTAGTTTGCAGAATGAATCATCAGATTAACAGCTTCTGAGCTTAAAAAGAAAGAGTACCAATGCTGCTTTAAAAATCCCTTTGATTTCCCAAATACAGGCATGTCCCTACCCTCCCCCCAGCTCTGTAGCCTTATACACGAATACTTAAATAAAAGTAAGGTTCTTAACACAGTAAAACACATTCTGCAAAGAGCGAGCCTTGGAGCATTTTCTGTTCTGGGATCCAGTCCACCGTGGGAAGTCCATGCCAGAACTTGCCGGCAGCCCCCACAGGCGAGCTCTGTATCTGCAGTCTTCGGGAAGCACCACCCCGCTTCCAGAACGTTCGGGCAGAGTCACCCACACCCCCGGGCTGCGCCTTCCTCCCTCTCACATCACTGGCTATGAAAAACCTCAGTTTCAAACACCAAGCGTTTTCACAGAGAGGAGGAGCAATTGGTTTAGGAGTTAGAAACGCACCAACTCGGTTACACAGAGCGGAGGGGCTGCTTTGGGTAGGGCTGAGCCCCAGACCAGCGGCAGTCTCTTTCTGCCGCGCACAGGGCTGGCAACCAACCCCCAATAAAGTACAGGGACCCTTCAGCAGCCTCCAAAGTACGGGATTTGGGTGGGTTGGTTTTTTGTTCCCCCCCCCAGTTTTTGTTTTGTTTTGTTTTTTCTTGAGGGGGGACGGGGGGAAGGGAGTGTAGTTTGTTTTGTTTTTAATAGGAAACTCTGAGACAACAAACCATAGTGTACTTAATCATAATTCGCCAGTGACTGCCACAACAGAAAAAGCCAAAATGTCTGCCTGCCTTTTCCATGTTTTGCCCGCGTCGGTGGAAACACCTAAAAGCTATTATATGATTCTCTGTTCTCTTCCTCCGACATGCAAACGACTTCCTACTCCCTAATGAGAAGTGACCTTAAAGAGCAGATGTTGCAGTCACAAGTAATAAGACCAACTGTGTTCAAAATACCTACTGTTAACTGTATGGGTTCAATAGGTACAAATCAAAGACAACGTCTTAAAATATCAGTTCAGTTCTCTCAAAATAGGTAGAGAAAAAAGTCACACAAAACGATTACCCCAATCCAGACAATTTTAAATATTAAAGCATTTCATTGACAAAGTTTGTCTAAAATAAAAGGGAAAAAACCCCATATATCCTACCATGATGAAATGTGACACTAGTACTTTGACCTAAAAAAACCAAACCAAACCAACAACAAATCTTAAATAAACAACAAAAAACACCCACCACAGAGCAAATGAAAATGAAAGACCCTGATCTTTCTGATACAGAAGTACAAAACACTCCTTTCCTCAACTTTTCTTCTCCAAAACACAAAATGGATCAAATTACTATTTACTTAAGAATCAGCTAAAACTTCAGTAGTTCCCAAAATCTTCTCACATTAGTGTTTGAAATACATAGAAAATTATGTACATTTCTGAAGTGGAGAACTGTCTATCAAATCATTATCTTAGCTGCTGTGGTTTATTTGAAGATATTTTACAGCAGAAGCCTGTATCAGCAGAAAGAACAGGAAAGGCAGGAAAGGGGGGAGGGAGGACTGAAAATATTTGTCTCCGCTTTTCTACTGTAGAAAAGGCGTGAAACAGTGTCTAAACCCAGTAAGTTCCAGGCTGTAACAGTCTAATATGTTATACTCCCCTTCTTCTAGAAATGGAAAATCCGCAGTATTAGTATCCACATCAACTTCAAAACTCCCATATTTTGCTTACTTAAATTTACATGAAGAATTTTTTTATTTACTAAACAGCTGACTGATCTCAACCTGAAAATCAAGATGATGGAAGACAATAAAAAATTTGGCTTACTCGTAATTCCTTCAAAGACAGTACATGCTTAAAAAAATCTACTAAAGTTTACAGCTAAAAAATAAAGGTCCAATTCAGCTGTTTAATAACAGTCATAACATGATTAAGTATTTAAGATTCCAAACAATTCTAAGAAATTGCTAACCATTTATTTCCACCTAAAGAGCCAAACAAGTCAGCTGTTTTGAAGTGATTTCCATATATTTAAACAGTATTGCATTCATTCAACAGTCCGTTCCAGTCCATTTCAAATCCTGCCTGAAATTGTTTGCTCCCAAAATTTCTACCAAAATAGAAGATGCAGCTGTGAAAATTGAGACAATTCTGAATTTTAAGAGGAACATAAAAAATAATGAAGCCACGTTAGAATGGTTCCAAGCAACTATGATTTAGTCATGAAAAATTATTCAAATAGTTGGTGCGTAAATGAAAATCATTATAAGAAAATTCTTCTCCTTTACAGCTCCCTGCTGGGCCAGTCAGTCATTTTGTACAGCATTTCCAAAATGGATCTGGGTTCAAAATGGCCTGTTAAAAAGCAAAGGAAACGGGAAACACAGAGATAAGATCTTTTCTCTGAATTCTGGCAATCACACCATACCTTTTCTGTAAAATGGGAGTAAGCTTACTCAACTCACAGAAAAAAACCCATGGGCAACAAAAAGTCACTAAAAGGACAATATAAAAGACATGGGGTCTGAAAATACAGTATTTTACTCCAATGTAATACTTATGAGAAACCACTCCTTACAGTGATTGTCCAAAATACTTATCATGCTTATCATTAAAGTAGAGTTTAACAGAGAAATTGTAAATCAACAAAACAAATAGCACTGGGCAATTTTTATATGCCTGCTGTTTTCTTTAAAAAAACACCAACCAAAAAACCAACAAATTGCCACAGGATGGATATGGTAAAGTATGTTTTAGACATAAAATTTCATCCCCTTCAGAGATTATAAAGTAGGAGTTTGGTGATCTCAGAGAATGAAATGTTTCTGCTTGCTGTGAACAATGTGAGTTACTAACATCTTGAACTAATCAACAATAACTGACTAAAAAACATACAAACACAAACCTCAGTAATCATTTATAAAACTGGGGTTAAGATGACCAAAAGTATCTTGCAGAAAACCAGAAAGATTATTGTTTCACTATGTTATTAATTTGCATTCATTAGATAAGGTAAATGTATGGCAAAACTTCACATTTTATCAAGACAAATGTGTTTAGTTAGAATTTATGGTTTGAATTTTCAGACATTTTAAAGCACCCAAATGTTCCCAGGATCTTAACTATCTTACCCAATCCAAAAAAAGCCACTATGAACTAAAATCTGCTGTCAGTCAAATTCACTAAACAAAGTTCCAGTAGTAATAAAAATAATAAAACAAACTACTTGCTTTTCATCACCACCTTTAACTACACATTTGCATTATTCTTATCTCTTACCCTAAAGCAGAAAAATTCTATGACCAATTACTTAGAAATTTACTGTTAATTGAAATTGTCACCAATCCATCTCACCTTAAAAATGAACAAAATAAACATGGAGAAATGACATCTCCTGAGAATCTGACATGCAATGTCTGCACAGAATACTTTGTCTTTATAAACAGTGTGTTGCCATTAACTATGTAAGATAATATATGGCAATAGATATTTAAAACTAATTTAACCACCAAGTGCTTTGTTATAGATTATACTAAAAGCACCAAATTAATGTGCAAAAGTTCTGAGGAAGGACTAAACTTGTCGGCATTTAGACTAACTTTCACATCCCTAGCACTAAGTTCAATTTCACCCAGGAAAATAACACACTGATGAGTTACACAACTCATCTGCTGCTCCTGATATGTTTCTGGAGGATTTCAAGAAACTTCCAGTTTAATTACGCTTGGTTGAACTTACGTGCAGCTGAAGAACCCATGAAGACCTGAACTAGGTATAAGACAGAACAAGACAATTATATATAGAGTCATTATGAAAGATGCCTTCTTTCTTCTTTTCTGTTGTCCAACTCCTCAGTGGAAAAAAAGCTGAGTATTACTTTTCTCCTACCTTCGTCTCCCTGGACACAGATAGTGTCTTTTAATGTGTTTTAAGGGTGACAGCTAGGTCACCAACCAGTACCAGACATGGAATACACGAGGCCATGTGAAACCACTAGAACCTTGAAACTCAGATTTCAATTAAGTTATACAAGAGAAATAACAATAGACCTCAAAACTTCCATCTTCTTCTCATTTGTAGCAATTCCATAAAATTTGCAGTGTTATTCTTGAGTACCAATTAAGTGCTCCCTAGAACACAGTTAACATTTATATAATTATTGGTTTTCTAGTGTATTTATATAGGCATTATAATTATCTGCCATTGGAAAAGTAACACATCCAAAACATGATAATCAAATCCAATCAGTCAGTTACAAAAATTTAATGACAGTTTGTGAAGAGTTTATTTTGTGTTTCAGTTAAAGTATGAGACAAGCATTTGAGAAAGGAACAGCACAGAATGAGAGCTCTTCTGGCCTGCTAAGAAGGTAAGACAAAACAAAGTAATTTGATTAGCAAGACAGATATGATATTTGACCTGTCCTGGCCCACCTAATCTATCCTGTAACTGAGACAAGATAGAGGTTTGTGAATTAATTCAGTGAGAAAGGGGACAGAAAACAAAAACAGCACAAAACAAAACAAACCCCTGATATTGACCAAAAAAAAAAAAAAAAGACAACAGCATTTCAACGTATTTTATATACCTCAGAATTAATTAATTATGCCTAAACAAGGTTTTAAATTGCTTCTCAGCTAAGTAGAGCTGGTGCTCACCTCTAAGGTCTGGAGCACTTGATGCCAACAGCTCTGCTCATTTGCACACAGTCAAGCTGAACTGCTGCAGTGACGAGCACTTTTTCAGCCATTCTGAAACTGCTCTGTCTCAGCTGTACTGAAAATAAGACTAAGATGGCTGCAGTGCTCACTCAAGACAAACCAATCAGTAACAAGTCAGCAGGAGGTAAAACATTTACACAGCAAAGCACCTCCCTCTTTACCATACTGCAACAAACTGCACACGCGGGGTGGGTGGGTGGGTGTGAGCAAAGGAGTGGTTTCTTTGACAGGCAAGAAGTGGTTAATGCACAGCTGCAGCACTGCAGCTAGCTAGCACCACTGGTAAAGAGAAAATCGAAATAAACTAAAAAGCAGCGAGAGGCAGCCCTGCTAGGCCTGTGATCCAGGGTTTCTATCACGCACTTCAAATCTCTCACAACTCCAAGGCAGTTCAGAATCCATGTCACGTATTAACAGTCATGGATACAGAGCCAGATCACGCACAGAACTGACAAACATTAGGAAATACTTTTCAAGAGCAAGTTCACTTCAGTGCTAAGAAAATCCCAAACCCCACACTTAAGAAATTAATCTTTACCTTTGTACTGCTCCACCTACTTTGAAATATTCTGTAATAGTAGTTGCCCAATAGAAGTTTTATTTGGGGAGGAAAAAAGGAAGCTCACCTTACAAGAAAGCTAGCAAAAACCTCAAGAACATTCCAGAACGTCAATGCCTGCAGAAATCAAGTATCTAATTATCACTCCAATGCAGCTTGTTGTCTAAGTTTTTCAAAGAAGAGCTGTATCTAGAATCACTTAAGGAATTTTGCTGGAACTTGTAACAGAGCAGTTCCTGAAGAATGTAGGTTTTGAGGAACTATGGCGGGGACAGAGAGGTTGTCAAAGACACAAGTTTAACGAAATTAAACCCAATACAGGTTTTGCTCTAGCATCTGTTTATTACCATCAATCATGCGCTCTCACAGAGGCAGCAATGGATCAGTTCTGGAGAGAGCTCCTCTGTATCTGCCTCACTTTCCTTCTACAAAATCCAAATTTGTCTATTTTAAAACAAATACTTGCAAAAGCCCATGCGGCAATTCTAAACAAATTACTGTTGAACTATCCCTAGCCTTCTAACAAAAAACAGTCTTTGTGATCCAAAATTAGCTCAACATAGTAAGTCACTGCCCCCTCAAAAGTAGAAGAACATACCTTCCAACCACTTCAGTTATGAAAAGGTCTAAACTTATGTAACCGTGGATGTCTGTTGCCAGCTGTAGCTGGTTATTTCAGGATTGATTAATCATGCCAGCAATAGTTGACTGATGCACTCATCAGCACCATAGTCGGTATTTCTAACTTTAAAAATGGTGAAATACACCATCTGGCTTTTCCTTTTGTCCTTGTATTAGCATGATCTGCAGTACAAGAAAGGGCACATGCCACGTATGAGACAGCTCCACTGACTGTCTCTGATAGTACTCTACAGATTTAGAAAACTAAATTAAAATATGCTTCAAGTTTAAATGCCCAAAAGACATATTTCTCAAAAAACAAATTTGTGAACATTGGAGAACAAATTCATTATGGTTAATTTAAAACTACCCACTACAATGAAGCTTTTCTTCACCAACACCTATTTCTAAACTAAAAATCAAGTTTACAATGAACTCAAAAGAAAAAATTTCTAATATCCAATTATATACCCCATGTTGCTTACTCTGAGTGTCATATATACCACATTATTAGCTTGTAGGAATTTACAATAACTTGTAATACTATTTCAAAATTTAAACTTAAATATTCAAATTGTATAACAAATGTACATATTCTTTGATTTCCCTAGCAGCAATGTTTTAAATAGCATTCTGTGTTTTGGGTATCTACAAAATTTGTACATCAAAAGGTGAATTCTGATTTGAAGTCCTATAATTTCAAGAATATCACCAAAACCATAGGGAGATTCTAACCCAGAATCCAAGAGCTGCACTTGTACAACACTGCATTTTATGTAACACTGAGTCTTGGAGCTTGACGTATGGATGACAGTGACTTAAATAGGTTTGAACAGGCAAAACAACAAGTTGGCAAAAAAATTTCAGAGAACGTTTTCCTTGAGCCAGAGAAAACAGAATCCGTGTCATAGTCCTGTTGCTACAAACGTCTTGCCTTGTCAGAAAGCTTCATGAACATGCAGTGGGACTAATAAATTAACACAGACATATGGATGCAAAAAATCTTACTGAACAGTAAGAAACCCCATGCAGTAACTGAAATGTCCGCTTCAATATACCTCTGTTAACACACAAAAGTGTGTTAGTAAAATATGTTTAAAAGTATGCTTAAAGTTATTAATCAAACTAATTTAAAAATAAAATTTGATGTTTAAGTAAACACAGATTTATGAATGGAGTAACTCCTCTGAAAATGCTTTGGCCTAGGAAATATTAGAGTGAATTACACTAATGTGTAATTCTTACACTAGCATGGGACTACATTTTTTTCATTGCTACTTAGTTTATACAGCTTCTGTAGTCAAAATCCCCCCCAAATATTTTAATAAAACTAGAGAATGGAACTTAAGCTTTACATGTTATGATAAGAACTCCAAACAACCTTTAATTCTGCCCTCTTTCAATGTCATGTTAAAATACTATAATATCTCAGTAAGTTCAATTACTGTAGTCATAAATTTTGAAACAGGGCTTCCATTTTCCAAATTTCTCACATACATCAAACAAGAAATGCAAGAGAATGGCATCCTGTTGTTTCTCTAGTTATTGCCCCGTGTAAGTAACATCACCTTCGCACACCATACTCTTAAATATCATTACATAGAGCGACAGTTCATACCAGGGCTCCTTTCCTGAAGAATCAAGGGCAGGCAGAAATTTCTGGACTTTCAGACAACGTTTTATGTCATTTAAACATTACAAGGGGAGGAGAGAACCAGCCAAAGCATGAACACTTTCTTTTGCTCAAATTAGATGCTTAGAAACCAGTTCACTATGTATCATCCACAAATCCTTGCGTCCAGACCACATCCTATCTACTTTTCTTATTTATCCTCTTCTTTTATTCATCTTTTTTTGTTTTGTCATATAGGCTTTTATATGTTAGCTAACATTAAGTGGACAAAACAGTTCTTACACTGACAAAATTCAGGAGAAACTATTTGTACTCATCTCAACTAAAATCTCCAAACACCATCAACTAAAACCCTCCTTTGTTCCTATTTTTACACAGGCCAGTAGGATGACTTCAAGAACCATCTTGGCTCTCACAACTAAAAACTGTTTAAATTGTTTGTGGAAAGAAAAGAGTCCATAATCATGAGACAAGGAATACCGAAGTTAAGTAAGACAAAAGTCTGCACAACATTTAAGGAATCTTCATAATTCCAAGCTGCTTGATGGTAGGACCAATAAGGGACATTTTCAATGCATCGCCTGAAGTCAGCAAGCATTCATGTTGATGTGGTTTAACACACTTTCAAAAAAATCAAAAAATCTGAATGCAACATCTTTTAAAAATTACCTTATGGAAACTGCAATGTGTTGGAGGCAAAGCTAGAAGTAACATGGCAGCTTTTGGGTTGTTTGGCTGGAGTTTTTCTTTCCCAGGGGGCGGGGCGCAGAAAGGGACAGGAAGGATGTGTTTTTGTTTAGGGAGTTGTTTTGGGGTTTTTTTTTACCATAACATTTCTTTACGCTACTGTGAAATTAAAGATAATGCTTGCGACAGCACAAAACGACAGAATAAATATACAGGTTGTTTTAACAGTTACCTGCCATATCCATAGCTTTATAATTAATAAAACTCGTGCACTGAGTATGCAAGTTTACCTGAAAGCATTTTCAGAAACTGCATCTAGAAAAGAAAAACATTTTTCGTGTATTACAAAAATCCACATTACCCACAACAAAGTAGCTCTATTAGTTGGCCTAAATATTTTTAAAACGTATTTTTACAAAAAAAATTATTTTGCACCCAGCCATCTAATTTCCTAAGATGGCCAATGATTTGATGTTAGTTTATGAAAGAAATAAGAGCTGTTAACTCCTAGGTACAGTTCACCATTTATAGCAAGCACAACTCAAAATACAACAAAAGGCATGGTTTGGTTTTTTCCTTTAACTACCAAAAGAACATAAAATATGTACATTTACACAATGTTGTGAATTTCTTCACTGTGATATGATAGAAACTGACATACAACTGAAAATCAGGCAGTTATTTAATACTCCATAGTTAGTACAATGCCTTTACGTACACCACCAGGGAGTCTTTACTTTCCAAAAAGCCCCAAAACATGGGGGGAGGAATGGGAAGGGGAGGGCAGACTTGCTGTTAAATATACTATCAATTTTAAAAAGAATACACCAGTAGTACTAAACAAGATAAGGAAGGAGCAGTGGAACTGGAGAATCCACATTTCCTACAAATCTAGAAACACTGTTTTGCTACTTTTTACTCAGGTTATCACTGGTGCCTTACTACACGGGGCAAGTGAGTGCACGTACACAGCTAGTCTGAAGCTGCGTGCTGATGTGGCAGCCTCCATGCTCTGACAGACACTGCCTATATACTGACTGACAGCAAGTTATCCCCCCAAAACAACATGTAACTTCCAAGCTTCCTCACTGCCAACACTGGTAGCCTCTCTTCACCCCAGCTGTTTGTTTTCACGAACTTCGCAGGTATTAATTATCTTTGCTACTTGCTACACTTTATATTTCGTAAAAACCAACAAGTCTTCCGAGAACCACTATGAACAGAAAAACTGGCAATGTTCACATAAAACTGGACTACTGCGCTAAAAATGAGCAGACTTCCCTTAAAATTTTTAGGGTTTTTGCATAGTTTTAAATTTTTGCCACGTATCTGCATTGTAATTTTCTGTTTAACTAGAAAAAAGAACTTGTTAAGCACATCTGTCATCCTAGCAGAATTTGTGTCATTTTAATAACCTTATCCACGCACATTTAAGTTTTATACAAGCATGAAATACACCTGCATGCAACACTGAAGTTGCACGTAACCACAAGCCCCAGTATTGGTACAGGCTGAGGGATGAAGAGATTGTGAGCAGTGCTGCAGAGAAGGTCTTGGGGGAACAGGTGGATGAGAGGCTGGTCATGACCCACGAGTGTGCACTCACAGCCCAGAAAGCCGATTGTATCCTGGGCTGCATCCAAAGCAGCGTGGGCAGGAGAATGAAGGAGGGGATTCTGTCTCTCTGCTCTGGTGAGACCCCACCTGCAGTGCTGCTTCCAGCTCTGGGGTCCTCCACACAAAATGGACATGGACCTGTCTGAGCGAGTCCAAAGGCAGGCAACCAAGATGATTAGAGAGATGGAGCATGTCTCCCAAGAGGAAATGGGAGAGAGAACTGGGATTGTTCAGTCTGGGAAAAAGAAAACTCTGTAGATATCTTAGGGGATCTTCCAGTGCTTATAAAGGGAATGTATCAAACAGCTGAAAACAACTTTTCACAAAGTTCTGTAGTTACAGAATGAAGAGTAAGAACTTCAAGCTGAAAACCAATAGGTTTGTATTAGATACTGGAAAAAAATTTTTTAGTGTAAAGTGACGAGGCACTGTACTGTGAGCTGGTGAAATTGTCAACGCCTCATCCCTGGAAGTTTTAGAGGTCAGGTTGGTTAGGGTTCTGAGCAACCAGGTCCAGTGGAAGGTCTCCCTGCGCAGGGCAGGGCAGCTGGGAGTAGATGATTTTTAAGGTCTCTTCCAACCAAAACAGTTCTATGAGTATGATTCATTTTTCATGAAGCGTATTCTTGTTTAATACTATCTAATACAACGCCACATGAAACCACAAAACAAAAAGCTGCATAAAAGTCACACGCAACTGAAAATCTACTTTCAACTTTGGGAGGTTTTTTGTTCTGTATATATCTCCACACAAACAACAAGGAAATACGGAGATAAAAACTGGAACACCGATTAAAACCAGAATATGCAAGTTTAGACCAAAAAAACCCCTCCAAACAAAACAGACTCTCCTTTCTGAATCACACTTTTGTTATTCACTGCTGTAGAAAAATACCAATGCATCCTGAAGATCCAGTTTCTACATAACCAATACTAGTACTTCATATCTATGACTAATGACGCTCACTTTTATAGTCTAGTCTCTAGGCTGATACTCTGCTTCAACTAGATGGTTTCAGACTCTTAAGCACCATACATATGAACTCAAGAATTTCTTCGTCTGCATTACTATAGACATATTGAAGGAGAAAAAATTACAAAAATCTGAACACGAACAAAAAATTGTAAGACACTTAAAAACACTACGAACAATACACAAAATCTTTTCGAGCAAGTGAAAGGTAAGATTCCCACAATATCATGCAAAATTCTGCTCTTAAGAAGATAACTAGAACTCAAAAGTTGACATAAACTATGTTCCTGATCCTCCTGACCAAATACTAAAAATATTTTAGTTACCTTCTTTGGCATCAGCCAGCAGGTTTTAATATCCTGGTCAAGGTAGAGAAATTTTAAATATTACTTATTACACAATTCACATCTAAACAGTACTCAAAAACTAAGACATGCTACAACTACCTAACTTTACAACAAATATACTACTTTAGAGAAAAACTTGATTTTCTGCTTTTAATTAACTGTCGAAAAAACCCAAAACCCCAAAACTTGTTCTACACAACAACCCTATCTTATTCTCCACCCTGTGTTTGGATAAGTCACTGCTTCTTGATAAACAGCTTCTTACAGTACAGTGGAACTAGGAGAGCTTTTTCACGCAGTGCATCATACCGTGCAGTGAGTAGAACTGAATCACCAGGATTACAAATATACGTCATGAAACTAGAATTTATGTTGACCAATTTATGAACTCTCACTTATTTTGTGCGAATAGGTCAATCTCTCAGAGTAATGTCAAAGAAAACCAAAGAGACCAGTGATAGATGTTTCTCAAAAATATTAATAATACTAAGTTCCATTTCATTTAGGGCTGTATTATATAAAAATGTATCAGGGAGGGGGAAAACCCCACAACTCCCCATATACACATATCATAACAGTTTCATAACTTGCCACTTATTTTCTTTGTTTATTATGAAAATTATCATGTCCGTATGTCATTGCCATAATTTCTAAAGTAACATATAATGAAAACATGTAGCTAATCCACAATATAAAAAAATACCAAGTGCAGAACAAATAATAATAATAAAAGCATTAACACACAACTTTTAAAGGATCTTTTGGCCTTACTGTTTACATTCCATGAATAAACTTGACATTTTTGTCATAAGCATAGTTTCTGTCAAGTCTACATAAGCCTAATAAGTGACTACACTACTAAAATTATCTAGATAGTAAGATATAATTTCTCCCCCCCCCCCATTTTGAAAGTAAAATACAGTATTTGGTTTTGTCAACTCCTTTTTGCTGTGCAATATTTCTGGTTTGTAACAGAAAATGTGCAGATACAATGAAAATGAAAATCTAATTACTATCGAGAAAGCAGTATTTTCAAAATTTTTTGAACGTGAATAATATTTGTTTGCTCCGAACTCTCTAAAATCAGTATTTAAAATAACAATTTGATTATTACTTGATTAATAATAATCTTTATTCTTAAGTTGTTAAGGCTCTTTCTTGGCTGGCAAAAATACCTCCCATGCTTGTAGGAAAGCATATGCCTATGTGTTTTATGTCCCAAATGGAAGCATTACTCAAGGAACCTTTATAGAAAAATTAACATGCTACAGTTAATGTTGATTTTGGAAATTTGTGAAATGAGGACAATAATAAAAGCTACAGCTTATAAAGGTGTAGGAAATGTGGCAAATAAGATACATATCTGTTGGAATCAACATCTTCTTAAAAACAGACTTCATATGGGATAGAAGGTAAGAAATCTCTCAATATGAGCATCAAAATAACTATTTAAATTGATACAGATAATTACTGTACTCTCTTACAAATAAATTTTGTTACGATCACGTTCAAGTCTACACAACATCCAAACCAGACTTGCTAAATTATTTCATACAGCAAAATACAACACTGTTCCACATTATCAGAGAAACAGTAGCTCAGCAGTGCTACAGTTGGTAGAAAGCGTGCAGCTGATAAGAAAATACCTTTTACTTCAAGCAATGTACTAAGTTTTCTAAACTAAAAACATAATAATAATGCAACATTATTAGTATAATGCTTCCTAGATTATATATACATAGAAATTTAACTTGCTTCTTTTACTGCATATAAAATAATAACTGCTATATTTTAAGAATAAATAGTGGGTGCAGTTACCATAATTCATGAATTACATAAATCCTCATGCAGTCGTTAGTGAATTCATTTTATGATTGGCCTGACAATAGCCATTAGCCCCATGTCATAGATCTGAAACTGAGGAGTTACCTACCCAAAACCACGTATCAAACAGCAGTGTTTTTTGTGTTTGGTTTCTTGTCCTCCAAGGAATTCCTAGTACCTGTGACAATACTCTCCTTCATACCTTCCTGTAGGACTGCAAAACCCAGTACCTTTTTAGGGAATGACTTCGTTTTTAGATCGATAGCTAATGGTTATGTACAGATTTCATATTTAACTTATTAATTCCAGATTTAAGCAGAGATTAAACACATTCTTCACACTTCTGTTCTTGAAAACACAAACATAAACATTATGAACTGTAAGAAATGCAAACATGTATTTTAATCTCCAAAAAAGAGATTAAAACAGGCCTCAGAATTAAAGAGTGAAGCACTTAACCGTGAAAAGATTCGATATTTTAAATACTTAAGTTCAAGGAAGAGTAGAAATTCGAATGTTACCTTCTTTAACTTAGCACATGGCTTAAACTCGTTTGCCACGTTGCTTGATGTAGGCGGCCATGACACCTCGAGGAGCCGCTTGGGCCTTGTTTACTGGTGGCATCGCACAAGTAAGCACAACTCAGCCTTCTCTATTCCCACACAAATGGTTTCATTTCCAATGAACGAGCGTATCCATACAGTAGAGAAATGGTGCCCTTGTGCCTACCAGTATAGGAACACCACCAGCAATTTCCCCTCGTATCTTCCACAGCCCACGCGCTGCAACGTCCCACGCCCGCCGTGCCGGTGGGGCCCTCCCCGGCGGCGCACAGCACCACCCAGGCCACGCCACCCATTTCTGGCAGGGAGGGAGGAAACGCTCTCGAGGCGCCGGGCGCGCCTCTGTCCCACCCAAACACGCGCCGCCGCCACCTCGCCTCGCCCAGGCCGCGCGAGGCGGGTCGCGCCCAGGCGGGTGCCCGGTGCTGCCCGGTGCTGCCCGGTGCGCGCACCCGCCAAACCCACCTGTGCCCGCGCCGCCACCGCTGCCGCCAACGCGCGAGAGCAACGCGGACGCGCACGCGCGCCACCGCCGTTGCACTGGAGCCGATCACGTGCTCCCATGCATGCGCGTGTACAGAGCTGCAGCTCGCCGACGCATGCGCACTGTTGCTGCAGCCGCTGCAGCCGCAGCCGCCGCCGCCGCCG